>WAAG01015906.1:9799-42780 GCA_013390105.1 Tichodroma muraria | reverse complement strand
TTTGTTGGGTTTGTTTTGTGGGGTGGAGTTTGATTTTTTTTTTTTTACTTGGCTTGGTCTGTTGTTGCGAGCGTGTTCGTGGGGGTTTTTGGCAGTGCTGGAATAAAATGCTGAGTTTTGGCAGAGCCCAAGGCCAGGCTGCATGGGGCTTGGAGCAAACTGGGCTAGTGGAAGGTGCCCAGGCCCATGGCAGGGGATGGCACTGGATGGGCCTTCTCACCCAAACCATTCCATGTCTGTCGCTGTCGGGACAGTCGCGACACACAATTACAACCAAAAATTTCCAAGGCAGAAAAAGAACTTTTATTTTAGCCTCATTTTACCTTTTATACATTCCTTTCATCAAAGGGCTGCACTTCACTCATTGGTTAGTAAAAGCTTGTCCATCAAATCTCTCTATTCTTGGTTAGTTTATATATTTTGTTCACTGATTTCCATGAGACAGATTTCTTATTTTTTGCAGGTGCAGCCGTTTTTCACCCAGGAATAGTTTGTGTTAATGGACTCTCATTCCCAAGACTATTTTCACATGAGAACTTTCAAGCTACTTAGCTGCATATAGAAGTGACAAACTAGCTATTAATTTAGCAGAGCAAGGCCTGATTTTATGAGGCCTTTCTTTTATAATTTATCTACCTGTCTACAACACGTCATTATAATCCTTTGTCATTGTGCCTCCTTGATCCTCTTGTGAGTGACTTGGTCATCATCCAGTGAGTGAAAATTGAAGTAATTTTCAGTGCTAAGCAAGATTATTATTTTATCTCTCAGCATACAAAAATTATTAAATGCCTTATTGGAGCTGGACAGGGATATAAGTGGGCAAACTGGAAGTGGGGGTGGTAGTTAAGTACATATTATTCACCCAAATATCTGCATAAAGAGTAAAAAGTAGTTCAGCTTTCACAACTGAATATACATCCAAGCTCTTGCAGTGAGAAGAAATAGGTGTAAAGTGCTTTTATTTAATCTCCCCCAATATTTCAGGATTGTTATTTTTCACAGACTAATGCAACAGGAAAATAAGCACAAAACAGCACCACTCACAACAGTGTTTTCAGAAAGTTAATAAGAAATCTCAGTTTCTTATCCTAATCATGTTCACCAGTTTAGTGTTTCTTCTTGTGCTGTTCCTGAAAAGCATCAGAATAATTTTCTCCCCACAAGTCCTATTGATTGCTGTCTTGTAGAAGTTGAATGTATCTACACTATTTGTTTGGGTTTTGTTGTCAGTAATCCATTTCTGTTTGTATTTTTTTTTTTTTTTCAGTTTTACTATGAAATTCAAGTCAGTCTTGTTCTGAAATACAGGGAACTTGGGAGAAGGTTGCCCTGAGGGCTGCATCGTATTTTAATAAGTGTTACATCACTCTTAGAATCAGTTAATTGCCCTTGGACTTGTGTTAGAGAATGCTTCCCATGCAATTTCTAGGTGCACTTACTGGGAATTCTTTCTAAAATTACTGAAGTGTGAGAAGGCAGGAGCAGCAGAGAGGGGTTTTTATGGATTGACCATGACTTCCCATTGCCTATCTCCCCTAGGGAGGATTTTGGAGAGTGTGTGTGGTGGAAGGTATTGTTTTAATCTGAGTTTGCTTTCTTTATCCATACGTATTTTAGTTGGTGATTGTCACTGTTAGGCTACAGCAAAATCTAACAACAACAAGTGATCTCCCAGGAGGCAAAAGGCAAAAAGCACTTTATTAACATGCATACACCTTCTATAGTGTGTTCTGCTATATGGAAATGGGTTGGTGGACAGAGAATACAGTAAGCTTATTGGACCAGGAACAGACAACTCCCCTTGAGAAACATAAAAGAATAAACATCACGTCTCCCAGTTGTGGAATCTAGACAAACACCAGGTGCTAAGTTTGTTTAAATTCTTTTCTCATGCTTTCCCAGGACCAGCCTGGGAAAGCTCAAACTTCTCACTGATGGCTGTCAGAATCCACAGGTGATCAATTCAGTTTTCCCCAAGCTGAGACTGTTTTGCCTGTGACTATAATTGGTAAGAGATCTCCTTGTTTGATTTCTCTTTTTTTTAATCACCATCCATGAGGTTTTTCATCACATTTTTCTCCCCTGCCCTGTTGAGGAGGGAGATCAGGAGAGCATCTGGGTGGGCCCTGGCAGCCAGCCCAGGTCAACATCTTTATATGAATATATTTACATATTATACCAATATTGGTGTGGGAAAAAGTGCTGCTTTGGGATCAGCTTCCATAGAACACAAAGTTTTATGGCAACATTAGGACAGATGAAGGTGGGAGTATCTCAAGGGAGCAATTAGGGGAGTATAAGAGTGATGTAACAGAATTAATTTTATTGCCTGTCTTTGAAATACTTTTAGGAGCACAAAATTATCCTCAATTGCATCAGTTTTAAGATTGCATGAAGATCATCATTCTAGGCAAGGAGATTTCACCACAGCCTCCCATGATTCTGCCCTAAACTTCACTGGTTTGGGAAGTGCTGTGTGATTTCATGGACTGCAGTTGGGAGGAGCAGCATCAGTTCCCAAGGATTGCTGTCAGATCTTCACCCCAGTACATTGTTTCGTGAACATGGAGTGGACAGGAGTAGATACCTACTCATAAATAT
The DNA here is from genome assembly GCA_013390105.1 of Tichodroma muraria. Taxonomy (NCBI): domain Eukaryota; kingdom Metazoa; phylum Chordata; class Aves; order Passeriformes; family Sittidae; genus Tichodroma; species Tichodroma muraria. The sequence goes on along the minus strand of WAAG01015906.1, from coordinate 40,176 downwards.
TTATTTACGTGTTAGATTACTAATTTGAAAGCTTAAATCGAATTAATTTGCGTTGCTTATCTATGAGTAGAATAGAATGGTTTTGGCATAAGGACTTCAGTTGTGGTCAGACCTTCAGCTCCAAATGATGAATTGCTCTGGTTATGATGCTCTTTGTTTCAATAACTATTGCATTAGATAAATAAAACATTATCTTAATGTATAACACTCATTCTAAATTAAAAAAACAAACAAACAAACAAACAAAAAAAAACCACAGAAAAAACCATCCCAAAACACAAAACCAGGCAGACATTAACTTTTGTAGTAGCTGTTAAATTTAGAATTTCAATGATTATTAAGGAATTCATTTACTCAGCTGAGGCATTGGCACAGTTTGCCCAGAGAAAACCTGGTCTTAGTGGAAGGTTCCCTGCCCATGGCAGGGATTGGAATGAGATGAGAATAATTTTAACATGCAAAAAAATATAAAAGAAGAATGTTTGTATAGGTCAGATGGTCACCCAAACTGAGCACGCAAACACTTGGTGTTTAATTCTGAAGCTCAGCAATAAGTATTTCCTAATGGTTTAACAGTAAAATAAACTAGAATTTGCTCCCTTAAATATAAAAAAAATAAAAATTGAAAATTTAATATTTCTTTCCCATGAAGGTCTGTTTCAGTCAATAAGTACCTTGTAAAATGACAAACTCTATTGCAAACAAGAAAACTGCTTTAAAAAGCTGTTTATAATGTGCAGCATATTAAAGCACATTTTATGATTCATGTAGCCTAAATATGAATATAAATTGATTATTTTCTTCTTTCTTGTGCTCAACTGGAAATGTAAGGGTGTTGTTTTTTTTTTTTGCTTTAAAAACCTACCAATAATTTTTCAGAACAAAGAGTTTCTATGTCATTAGACTTTGCCTTCTTCTAAATATGTAAATGCCACTATAAATATTAGCATTTTTCTTGGTTGAAGGATGTATATATGGCTTTGGGGAATTTGGAAGTGGGAGATGAGGAAAGGGAGGAAACAGTAACAAGGAAAGTATGATGAGACAAGGTTTTCAAGTTCAAAAGCTGAAACTCGATTTTTAGAATTAAAATTCATGGATGTTTCACTGTGCTTTCAGCTCGTACCCATTTTTAAGCTTACATAGCCTAGATTTGGGATTTCCAAATCACTGAGTTTGGGTTTTTTTTGTTTCATGTGGAAAATTCAAACAATTCTATAAATATGTAAATCCTCTGATAAGATGTGTGTTCATAAGGAAATTCTAAGTAGAATAAAAGCACAGAAACGCCAGGGGGAGGTGGGGAGGGACTTGGCCATACTTCACCTGAGTGCAAACAGTGACTCCCAAACCCTTCTTTCTTCATGAAGTGTGACATTTCTGTCTCAGCAGACAGAGATTCCAAAAATACTGACTCAGTTTTTACATAAGGTCACTAAAATTTCCTGAATATCTACGAATACTGGTGTGTTCTTTTGTATATCACGGAATCCCAGACTGGTTTAGGTTGGAAGGGACCTTAAAGCTCATCCAGTGCCACCTCCTGCCATGGGCAGGGACACCTTCCACTAGATCAGATTGCTCCCAGCCCCATCCATCCTGGCCTTGAACAGTTCTAGGGCCCTGAACAAGGTATGTGCCCATTATAGGGAGAAACACAAAGCAGAAAAATTACACTCTTTTCAATAAAGAATGCAATACTGCTCCACAGATAAATTAATTTGCCTAAAAATATGTACTTTTCTGTAGATATTAAAGCTTTACAAAAATTAGTTATGTTAACATTGCATTATCTTATTTACTTTAATGGATATAGTGAGGTTAATGCTATTTATACCTCTAACAAGCTGCAAATGAGCATAACATAAACATTGGGGGCAAGAATGTCCCTGCCCATGGCAGGGGGTGGAACGAGACCATCTTTAAGGTCCCTTCCCACCCAGACCAGTCTGGTGTTCTAGGAACACCCTGCTTTGACATTGCCTGCTGTGCAAAGCATCGTCTACGAGGCCAGTCTGGAGACAGATTCCAGGTAATTTATTTTAGTATGAAATACTCTATCAGGAAGATTTTCAAGAGCGTTTGGGAAGACGTAAGGAAGAACTTGTGCACAGCTGATACAGGCCTGCAGTGGGAAATAGGAGTAAAGGGCCCCTAGCAATCTCTAGAAACTTTGTTTCCTGTGATTATTATTCTTTGTGATGGTCCTGGAAAACAAAGCAGGGCAGTCCAGCATGGCTTGGGAGACCTTGGCTTTGCCCAGCGTCAGGTGGCACAGAAATTACTGCTCCACAGAGTCCTTTGTGGGCTTGTGCATCAAACAGAAAATATGGTTTAACCTCTGCAGTAAACCACAGAGTGAGAAGCCTGAAAAGGCTTCATGCACCAGTGAAAAATGCTGGATGGGAGTCTCTGTTGAATTTCCTGACTTGGAGATGCTCCAACTGGAGGGGGCAGAGCCCTGAGTAACCTGACATCTGCTGGCCCTGTGCAGAGCAGGGTGTGGAATGGAGATTTCCAGAGGCCCTTTCCAACCCTTACCATTCCAGGATGCCATGATTTGAAAGGGCAGAGGAAATTAGTCCCCACTTTGCTCCAGATTCTGATGTCTGAGGATGTGAAATCACATGTGCTGCAAGGGACAGGGATCATATTGCAACAGTTATGGGTTTCCTTCCTAAATCTGGAGCAAGAGTTCACAGGAGCCTCGCCTCAAGGAACATCATGTCTTAGGGAAGCATCCTGACCTTAAAATATTTCAGACAGGATTTCCTGCTGCGTTATTATCTTAGTAAAATAGGATTTTCTTTAAAACCCCATTTGCTGAGCAATGAATTCCTGCTTGGTTGATTTAGATGTGCTAAAATAAATATTTTTAATGAGACCAGGACCAAAAAGAATACCTCCAAATGACTGAGATTTTTAAAATCATTTTTATACAGCATAAAGATAGAAACCAAATATCTGGTTCTGTGTTCATATACACAGATATACAGAATCTCTCTTATGGATACACTGAAAATATACTTACATGACCAGGAGCAAAACTGCAGGATCATTTGCAAAATCATGGAATCACAATCACAGAATCATAACTAAAATGTGTAGATAACCTTGTATGAAAAGCAAGTGAGCCTTCTTGTCTGATTTTGAATGGCTTGACAGGAAAAATAGTTTTTTCCATCCATCCCTAGAGGAGAGTGAGTGAGAAAAGATAGTATTTAATGGGTAATTTTCAGCTGAAATGTAGGATTGGCTCACTTGATGCTGAAATATCATCTACAAATACAATCTTTGCCATGTAAAGAAAAGAGCGTTGGAAAAAATGACCTATAACATAAGTGATTTAAAGAATATGACCTATTCAGCTTTTCTAAAAGGAGATTGAAATGCAACTTAATCAGGAAGTCAAACCCTTTCCATTAACAGATATTTTAGAGAAAATAATTTAGCAGAGAAAGTCACAGTGAAAACCAGGTCTGGAAGCTCAGGGAAGATCTGGAAGAAGGTCCAGACATTCATAAGAGCAAAAGCGAGTTATAAAGGGAACAGGAAAAAGAGAAGCATAATAGGTGTTTGTCATTTCAGTGTCTTCAGAATAAGTGTTTCAAGAACATATGGTTCAGTTGAACATAGAATATTGGACTCAAAGAAATATTAAGTTGAAATTAATGGTCTGCACTATTGGTAGAAAATTATCTCTCCCACCCCACAAGTGCACAGATGGAACAATAGGCATTGCATCCATCCCATGAAAGGAGTTGAAAGTCTTTCATATATTCTGAAATGGAAGCAATTCCTGTTCCTGCAACTCTAAAGAGATTGAAATAGTGAAGAAATGTCGGGGGAAAGCAATGCCATTTTCAACTAAAATACACAGGAAGAAATAAATTTGCTGGAAAACGTGGAAATGTTTCACACTCGTGTTTTTCCCTCTCTCTAAAACAATTTAAATGTCTAAAAGACAGATTCTTTCTGTTGTACTGATCAGGAAGAAATGTTTTGAGTGGACTTTGGTTTGGGGTTTCTTTGTTCTTGGCTGTTGGTTTTTTCGTTGTTGTTTTTATGGATTATGGAAACTAAAACAGACCTGGAGTTACTTACAGAGGTCATTGCCTTCATCAGTCAACAGCTTTGAGATATCTCATCTCTTGTCCTCACCACATTCCTCTTGCAGACAATATCTGGATGTTAATTTAGAAATTATTAACTGCATTTTCTGCCAAAATAATTTTTAATCGAGACAAAAAAAAAACAACACCCCAAAAAACCAAACCACCCTTTTAACCCTTAAGATATGGTTACTTTCAACTATATTTCTTCTTTCCCTTGGCTTCCTCTTTGAAAGACAATGACGAAGCAGCACTTCTAATGGAGCAGTTCTTTTAACAGGTTCCTGCTTTAAGGATTAATGAAATAGACCACCTATAAAGGATGGATTTCCTTCCCAAGGTGCACTTCCAGGGTATCATAAATCCCTCTGAAAAAAAGGCCTCCAGGTTGTGGGGCTTTTGCACAAATCCTCACATGAGAGGTGACATTCAAATCCCGTTCTTTGTTTCTCCTCATCACGTTGTTTTATGTGATGGGATAAGTGCAAGATCACAATAACATCCACTCATAATGAACAGAAGTGTTTCCACATCCAGGGGTCCCTGTGTCTGACACTGGATCCCTGGGAACTGGCTGATGTGACGATTCAGAATCAGAGAATCCCAGAATGGTTTAGGTTGGAAGGGACCTCAAAACCCATCCTGTCCCACCCCCTACCATGAGCAGGGACAACTTCCACTAGCCCAGCTTGCTCCAACCCCTGTCCAGCCTGGCCTTGGACACTTCCAGGGATTCAGGGGCAGCCACAGCTTCTCTGGGTACCCTGTGCCAGGACCTCACCACTCTCACAGGGAACAATTCCCTCTCAATATCCCATCTAACCCTGCCTTCTGTCAGTGGGAAACCATTCCCCCCTGTCCTGTCACTCCAGTTCCTGATGAATTTTCCCTCTCCAGTTCCCTGCAGCCCCTTCAGACCCTGGAAGTTGCTGTGAGGTCTGCACACAGCCTTCTCTTCTCCAGGCTGAACATTCCCAGCTCTCCCAGCCTGGCTCCACTGGGGAGGTGCTCCAGTTCTCTCAGCAGCTTCATGACCTCTTCTGGACTTGCTCCACCAGTTCCATGTCCTTGTGTCTGGATCACCAGAACTGGAGACTGCAGTGCAGGTGGGGTCTCACCGGAGCAGAGTGAAGAGGGGGAAATCACCTCCCTCAAAAGAAGGAAGGTGTGTTTTATTCTTAAGGGAAAAAAGAGTTTTCTATCTTTGGGGATGTGATTTTCTTTTCTTAAGATGGAACAGACTGACAGAATTACAGGGAAAATACAAAGTCAATTTACTTTGCCAAAGGAGAAATGTCCTATCTGGATAGCTGGACTATTTACTGAAAGCTAGTAAATAAACCAGCAACTTTCTCCCTGTTATGCCACGAGAGTGGGAAATGCGTTTTCACCTGTCCATGTTGATCATTACCTTTTTCTGGTAAAAATGGGATGGAATTAGCCATGTTTTTAGAGCAGCTGTTGCAGTGAAGCTCCAGATGGTGGCTGTACTCATTGTATTGCAATGTATTGCATTGCAATAAACTAAACATAATATTTTAATAATAAAAAGTGTAATAAAAACATCTTTTATTGGTATGATGAATAAAAGGAATGATTCTCTCAACAATCACAAATAAATCTGTCAACACTCTCATCTCACGAAAGATTTTTGCCTTTACTAATAAAAATCCTGAGGCTTTGTACAGACCGCAGGTTCTCAGGACTTTTCTGGTTTTGTCTTAGACTGAGAGTATTTTAGATTTGTCAGGTTTGATAACAGTTGTTTAGCAATCAACATTTTGATGTAGTTTTACTTTAGTTTATAGAGATAAAAAGTAATTTTTCTCTGTGAATTGAATTGTCTTTGCCATCCAGAATGAATAGTTGTGGGGAAGGTTTTGTAGACATGTAGAGATCCCAGGAGTCTTACTCTAATCACAGCAGTCAATCTGTGGTTGTTACAGGGATAAAACCTCACATCCTTCAGGTAAAATCACTTTCAAAGGAAACAGAAAAGAACAGCTGGATAATAGGGATCAAAGGAAGAGAAGGAGCGTGTTGGTAGGCTCTGCAGGGAAAATGTGCGTAAAAATCAAAGTAGACCCCAAAAATATCAATATCCTTCTCCTCATGGCAAAGAGGAGGAAGATGCCATGAACATCCCACTTCCCCTGTCAAAGCCATCTCTGAGGGCCTCTGAGTGATTCCAAAAATACATTCCTACGAAGCTGATGCACCTTTAGTATATAATATAGCACCTCAAATGGAATCTACCAAGGCAAGGCTCATGACTCTCTGATGTATCAATGAGGTGATTCATCTGTTAATATCGGTGTTTTTCATCAAACCAGCTTCTCTGGCTCATATTTCTTGACAGGATTTTATGCTACATCCATTGACTAAAGTCCCTTTTTGTTTGGCCGGGGTTTTTAAATCTATTTGCTCGAGGAAGCTCCAAGATTGTTTGCAAATGGGTGCCACCAGTTAGCTGCTCCTTGGTGGTGGTTAAACCTGAATGACTCCACCTCAGGACTCCACCAATAAATCGTTTGTAATTCTTCAATTACCCTGCAAGAGCCAGGTATTAATTGCCTTCTCCCTCCAACCCTATTGCCAATGGAAATCTACATTTAAGGGAGAGTAAGAATATTGACCTTTTCTTTTCAGGTAATGCCAACTAATTATGACACATTCAGACCACTTAATCGATGTATTGTAAGATAATTGCTCTCTGCAAGGACCAGGATGTGTTTTGCTGTGGGCAAAAATATTCAATAACTATTTAATTACTTAAATTGTGGCATTTTCAGTTCTCAACATGTCTGAGCTGAAATGCAGCTCCTCAACCTCGGACAAGGAGTAGAGCTGGACTCAGGAGAGGCTGAACAAGTCAATTACAAACCATTGGAGCACACAGAGCCATGACATGTATTTAAAGCCTCTGACAAAATGTGCCAAGCAAGGCAAGTGGAAACTTTAATTAGCTGATCTTTAAAGTTGTATATTATTTCCTGCAGAATCAGTTCTAATCCTTGTACTGTTTTGACAGTTTTTCTGACCTGAACTGAATTTCTTTTGCTGACATGCTAATCTGGATTTCATTTAAAATTATCATTTATATTTGCTCATTGTTCCTTTTGCTGAATTTAATTAGAGTTTTTCCAGGATTGGCTGAAGGCTGTTTTGGGGAGGGAATTTGTATGACAAGCTGTAGCATACTGGAGAAATTATAACCCTGGGCTTTTTTAAATTAAATGAAAGTGAAGGGTAAGAAATTAAAAGTATGCTGCAAAAGTATTAATCTTACTTCACACAAGAAATTCATAAACTCCAACATTATGCAAGTCTTGTTGAAAGTTAGAGCAAAACTACATTGTCTTATTACTGCTCCTGCACTGTTCTGTCCTTCAGCTATTTCAGATTTAACTGAGATTTTGTGTCTACAGAGAGGCTTGAATTAGAAAACTACCAAACATAAAAAATGTGTGGAGGTGAAACATCTTTCTGTTGAAAAAACAGTGCTAAAAATCCCCTGGAATTCACACTTGACTGAGCTGTTGACCTCTGTGTTAGAGGACAGCACAACACATTGCAAGTGAAACACTGATTTTTACAAGCACTTTTAACTGTGGAAGAGATTTTTATTTGTGGTTTTATTTTTTCTCTGCTACAACAACATAGAATCCAGATGAAGCACAGGAACATAAAATCATCTGAATCAGTAAGTTTGCTATCCTCCTGAGTTGCCTGACTAATGGATCAGGTGAATTTGGAGATTTAAAGCAGACCTCAATTCACCAGCTAAAATTTTAGTCTTCCTAGCTCTCATAAAAGGCAAAATCCCCCATTTTCCTCAATGCCATTGAAAATCAAGGTCATGTAGGTCCTTTTCCACAACTGGAATGCCATGTTGTGTACAACACGGTGCTTGGGAAGAAAAAAGCCTGTCTTGGCTCTGCAGAACAATTTGACCAGCAGAAGATCCATCTTCCTATTGCTAATAGGATGTGAAAATTTTAACAGGCCTGGTACCCCACAGAAATGAGGTTGTGGTGATGAGTCCTCTCACATTGTATGGCAGCAGGAAAGGAAATAGCCTCAAGCTGCACCAGGGAAGGTTTAAGTAGGAAATCATGAAAAATGTATTCACAGAAAGGGTGGTCCAGCACTGGGACAGTGGTTGGAATCCTCATCCCTGGAAGTGTTGAAAAAACATGCGGATGTGGCAGTGGAGAACATGTTGATCTTTTAGGAAAGGCAGCATCTTAAACAAAGATTCCTGGCACTCTTGTGTTTCCTCAGTGTGGCTGAGAACTTTGCAGGAGTAGCAGATTTGAAAGGGGACCTACCCAAATCTCTTGCCCTTTCAAAGTGACAGCTGAAGACAAGCCAGTAACTTGCCCGCAGTATCTACATCACCCCAAATAATTGAATTATTGGTAGAATTTACCTGTGTTAAGTGAACCCTGCCATTTGCTTCTTTGGAAATGCAATTGCAAAAATAGGTAAAAAAAAGCAAGTGATAGGTACTATTAGTATCAGTAAGAAAGTGAATTAATGGGAAATATTTTAAAGGTTTCTGGAAAGACTGTAGTTTATGTGAGATTTCTGTCACTTTTAAATGCAATGAATATGGAATTGGTATAAGAGAATGTATATAATAGCTCTAAAAATTAACTTCTAGATTTCTTTTTCTAGTTTCTATGAGCACAGGAATCCTTTATTTATTACTTTGGTATCTTTCAATTTTTAGTGGGAAAACTACAAATGCTTGGTCCAACATGTGTCACTCACATCTCCAATAATTCACCAAAGCACAAGGCATCTGAACTTAGAGCTAACTGCATTTTTTTTCTATTGTAATAACATTTAAATAGAACAATGTCAAGTTCCTGGCACCAAAATATCTTCCAGAAACACGTTTTGATAAGCGGTTTTTGAGGTGGTGTCAGAGTTATGGCTTGTTTCACTAAAATATTTCCCATGAGCCTGCTGCATGGAAACAGCTCTGCCATAAACCTTCCTCCTGGACACCAAAGGTTGGGCATCTGTTCCCAACTTAACAGCAGCCTTTGGAGGCAGATGCCTGGTGAGTTGTATTTAAAAAAAAAAAAAAAAAAGCAAAAAAAACCCCAATTTTTTATTTTAGGAAGGTTGAATGGATGACTGCCTGGGAATCCTCATCTTGAGGGTGTTTTCCGGGTGGATTTAATTATGATGCTGATCAGCAGCTGTGCTGAAATTGGACAAGTCCACTCTCCTATGGACTTTCCTGATCAGCGACTCCTGCTCATTGGAGAATGACCATGAAATTACTTATCCTTCAGTTTCATAGGTGCTTGTTCTGTGTTCCTTACTCAAACCTGGCCACTGACCGGGATATGAAAACATGGGACTAGAAAGAAATTTGAATACAAGTTTTTTGGTTCATTTTAGTTCAAAAAACACCCTTGATCATTCCAACCACTCTGAAAAATGAAAGCATGGGTTCAGATTAACAACAAGACAACCCTGATTGCTTCCTGAAGCTGTTTGTGAAGCTCTGAAGAAAATCAGCATTGGTCAACCTATGGGAATCACACAGCATGTCACGAACTTATTCCAGCATTGATAAAAACAGAGCTGGTTTTCTGTAAAGGAAAACCTCCAGAAATAACTTCCACCCTCAGCCTGTGGAACAAAACCTACACACATTTCAATATTACTCACATAACCCCAAATATATTTCTGTTACGATGGCTTGAGTGATTTGCCAACCCAATATTTCTAATAAATACTTACTCCAGCCCTTTTGTATCCCTGAACCCATTGTAATCACTGCAGCTCAAAGGTTTAGCTGCTATGAGCTCTTCCAAAAGCAGTTCACAGAAGCATTTGTCCTAGGGCAGAATTTGTGCTTTTAACCCGGTGTACCACAAACCAAATGAAGGAAAATAGAGTCCAGATCCGAGTTTCCAGGTATGTCTTGAAGGAATGGTAAATAAAAATAAATCAGAGAGGATGAGGAGGAAGAAAAAGGTAACGAGTGGTAATAAGTGGAGTAATTCTATGTTATATTCTCAGGGTTATTACTGTATTTTATGATGAAGGGGAATTAATTTGCAGTTCTATTTATCTTTTGAATGTTGGAACAGAAAACTTAGGGAATATAAATAGCCACCATATACTTTAAATAACCGGTTAACTACTAGTTAACCAGACCATGTGTCTACTACTAATAACATTATTAATGCATGATAAAGGGTGAGAAACTCTTCTACTTGAATTTGAATATATCAGAACACTGTGGAAGCTGAGAAGGCAGCACTCTGTTCTGTTTATCTTTAATCTATATTTGTTCTAGGAAGATGTTTAGATGATTAGTTTTGTCTTCTGTCCTTCAGTAAATCCGGTACAGAATTATTTTATTAACATATATTCTTTTCAGTCTTGTATTTAATTTTGCTTATTTTCCACGTGTGCTTCTGGAGGTTAATACCAAGCATAAAATGTCATTACTGTGTTTCAGAGTTGTAAATTCATAACCATTGCTTGCATTCCTGGGACTTGCTTGTGTTACCCCAGATGTTCAAACCTCTGTACATTTGTACCTTCATCCAAAGACCACTGAAATTTTGGATGAATTTGTGACTGCCCCACATCCTTGGAAGTGTTCAAGGCCAGGTTGGAGCAACCTGGTCTAGAGGAAGGTTTTCTGTGCCCTTGGCAGGGGGTGGAAAGAGATTAAGGCCCCTCCCCACCCAAACCATTCTATGATTCTATAGAAAAGAGAATAAATTTCCAAGGTCTCTCTCAATACAGAATTTCTTTCTAAATCTAGAGCTGGGGCTCAGCAGAGAGAAAGAAGGAAATCTATTTAATCCTCTGTAAAAGAACAAAACCCATTCCTCTAAAGCCCTTAAACTCACAAGCCATTTCAAATTTTAAATTTCCCTAAATATCCCAGGGCATTAACCATAATTTCACACTTACCCAGAAAGAGAATTTCCAGCTCTGCATTACTAAGAGTCAGTTTTATTTCCCAACAGTGACCTGACTGGTGGTCATATGAATTTCTGAATTTGAACAAGTTTCACAGATATTAAAAAATTTTGTAAACCATATTCAAAAGGCATGAAGAGGGGATCAGCAATCGGATGCTCCCAAGTTCTCTATGATGATCCAAGGATGGGTAAAAATGCCTGAGAGAAGGATGGTGGGATGAACTGTGTCTCAGTCGAGACTGATATCAAGATATATAATTCATATAAGATTCGATATAAGATTTCATCCTTAGCATGTAATAGAATTAAACTGTGCGAAATTAACGCTCAGTCAGCCCATCTGACTTTAAAATGAAGGAGGATTGGGTTTTATTAGACATCAGGAAGGAATTCTTCCCTGTGAGGGTGGGCAGACCCTGGGACAGGGTGCCCAGAGAAGCTGTGGCTGCCCCTGGATCACTGGAAGTGTCCAAGGCCAGGCTGGACAGGGGTTGGAGCAACCTGGGATAGTGGGAGGTGTCCCTGCCCACGGCAGGGGGTGGAATGAGATGAGCTCCCAGGTCCCTTTCCACCCAAACCATTCTGTGATTCTATGATTCCATGATCCTCAGTGTGGCTAAATTCTGCTATAGATTTTATTATGTTGTAATGTGCTGGAGCATAAGAAATGAGGAAAAAATGAAAATAGATGCATGCTCTGAGATATTTTTTTTCCCAATAATTTGTCTGAGTTGAAAAACCAAAATCCAGACTGCATTATTTTCTCCAGTGGCACATTTATATTTTTTTACCTACCTCATCCTTACTGGCTTTACCCAGTTATCCATATTATTTATTTAGTTTCCCCATTCTCTTATTGCTGTGGTGTTGCCTCTGCCTCACAGCCACCCTCAGGAAGCTCTATTTCACCATCCACACTGTCTCAGCTGATGTGACATGTTAGGCCACGGAAGCACAAGGGTTATGAAAAAGCCTGCTCAATTTTTGATTGTTTCCAAAACATATATCTGGATTATTTTTGTGTGCATGTTTTCTTTGCAACTTTTCCATCAAATTAATTGATTAATTTTCCAGATTACTGGTCATTTCCAAGTCTGAATAGTGAGACAGGGTTTTCAGCAAAAAATGCTTTTTTTCCTGCATTCCAGCATGACCATTTGCTGAAGACTTTTCCTCTCTCAGAAGATAATAATAAAAGTAAATTTTTGATTGCCTTGAGTGGCATTTTAGTGTAACAAATTCCTGACATTCTACCCGTTGTCCTTATTGCTTGGTTCTTCCACTGGAAAAAAGAAAAAAGAAATCCAGTTTGATGTAGCTACAGGAGCAATGCCTGTCAAAGGCAAGGCTCTGTAATGAAGCACTGGGAAGATTTGTCACACATTAAAGAGTCCTTGGTAATGTCAAACTTGCCAGCACTAAATCCAGGATTTGAACATGAGTTCCTGAGTAAGCTCCTGCATTGAAAGAAAGAACTGGTATTACACTGACTTCAGAACAACACTTTTAAGCATTTTCTCCAAATTCTCTGCCTTTAAATATCTGTCACAAATATGAATCTTTTCCAATTAAGCTCGGGAGGTTTTCCTTTCATCCTGTTTTCTTTTCCAGCAGGAATCTAACAAGAATGATTCTGCTGCTGGTTTCTATAAGAAACTCTTAAAATCCTTCTGGGCATTTATATCTGCTGAGTGTATTAATTTCAGGCAGACTCTCAAACTTGAAATGTTTGAGTAATCTAAAATTGAGATCCCAGTTCCACATGTTCTGCTCCCTTCACCTGTGGAAGTTTGTGCTCATCACTGATGCCTGACAGAAACACCATTGTTACACATGAGCAAGTCTTTTCTGTGCTCTCTCTGACACAAAATCGATGGGCAGAATAAAACCAGCATAAAGAAAATGTTGAGATTGCTCATTCTGTTAACAGTTCTCCTCTAAACCATCTCAGGAATCAGATTGATTGATGACAGGTTCTCCTGAATCAGATCTTCAAATTATCTCACTTCTCCTCTGATTTGTGTCAGTTGAGCAGCACTAAATAGACAAAACTGCATGAGGTCAGACAAAAAATGTCTACTAAAGACATTAAACATTTGTGGGAATTCATGGTCACATTTATGTATTGCCACCATGATACACTGTGATGCTTATTCTGGAATTAAAATGGTTTTGGACGTTGCAGGTATATTGGAAGCTAGAATTGGCAAGGAAAAATAAACTTCTTCAAATTCGCAGTAATGCTGGTTTTTATAGGAGCTTTTAAAGGGTTAATAGCTCTGATTGCAGGGCACTACATATGCATACAAGTAAGGTCACAGGTAACACCAGGCTGGGTGGGATGTGGATCTGCTGGAGGGCAGGAAGGCACTGCAGAGGGTTCACAGGTTGGACTCAATGGTCTTAGAGGCCTTTTCCCACCCTAATTATTCCGTGATTCTATATAACGTTACCCATTTTCTTCAATATTTCTGCATTAGAACTTATGAATCAATCACTACATTCTTTTTCTTCATAATTGGGATAATCCTGAAAATGCAATCTGAAGATTTTGCTATTCAGTATCGACTTTCCATTTGCCTGTTAGATATAGAAACTCATAAAAAGAATCATTTTTTGCAGTGTTTAATTCCCCAATAACACATATATATATACATTTATTTATTGCAGCACAGAGTAGGCACATTTAAAAGTCCCAGTCTAGGGAGGGATTTGTAAACAACAAAGTAGAATTCTCATGCATTAATGCCAGATTTCTGGGGTTTTCTTCATTCTTTCTGTTCCTGTCAAGATGCCTTGTCAGAGCCTGGCTGGAAAGCAGAGTTCTGAAATCTATTGTCATGTTCAGACATGAAACGTTTGAAGGCTTCTGATGTCCTGTAAATCAAAAATTATTTTGAAGCATTCAGGTGGTTGAGCATTCAGGGAGGTGAACAATTTTCATCTGTCTAAAAGCTGGGGAATAAACAACAAAGAACTTTGATGAGATATGCACAAAAGTCTGATCTGCTCATTGAAATTTGTGTATTTAAACCATATCATTTAGTTTATATATGCTAGAAAAGTGGGAAAACAGAAGATTGTGCATAAGAAGTTTTAAAAGGAATATATCTTTATCCAATACAAATTCACAGTCTGAAGTTCAATGGAAAATCCTGTAATCTCAAGATGGACAGGCTAAGGAAATTAAAGAACCCCATAATTTCCTTGGCACTGTGGGTGCTTCCTTTCTAAGCAGTGTGAACTTGCCTATTAAATAACATACAAAGAAGCAATTTGAGCTTTGTCTTCCAGTATGTTTGAGATACAGATTCACTTAGTTTGAAAACCATGGTTCTGATGTTATTTTTGTTCTGTTTTATTTTGTTTTATTTTGTTTTATTTTGTTTTTTATTTTATTTTATTTTATTTTATTTCAATTTTAATCTTCACTTTCTTTGGAATATCCTGGGCAGGGTTCCTTAGTCCTGGTTGTCATACATGCCTTATCATTGTGACAATCTGTTTGTACCCTACTCTTGTCTCTCCTGTCCCACTGAGCATAGCTATTTCAGAATCCCAGAATGGTTTGGGTTGGAAGGGACCTTAAAGCCCATCCAGTGCCACCCCCTGCCCTGGGCAGGGACACCTCCCACTATCCAAGCTTGCTCCAAGCCCCCTCCAACCTGGCCTTGGACACTTCCAGGGATCCAGGGACACCTAAAAAAATAATCTTCTGATTCAGAACAGGAAGGTAAATCAAAGCTACATTTCTACGGACAATATCTCTGTGAAATTGTCTTTCTGCATGATGATGATTGGATGCATTTTTATCTGGTAGTTATATGGTATTTTAATCCTTATTCTTGATAAAATAATATCAGAGCTGCATAAAATTATGAGGGCTCAGACAGTACTTTAAGGCAGAGATCCTTATAATTAATAACAGGAAAGTAATTCTGATGAGATAACCTTGGTCTCAAAACTCTTCCAAAGCTGAAAGAGCATTCAGGTGTCATAGTTTTTGATTGCTGTTTTTCCTCAGCTTTTTCACTGTTTAATTTCAGGCTTCTGTGAATTTAATAAAACCAAGTAGCTTTTCATGGCAGTGCTTTGTTTTAGAAAAATAATCGTTGTATTCCTGATCTCGTCATCTGTGCGAAGTAGACATTTTACTCCAAGGCTCTCTTGATGAAATTCTTCGGTTCAAAAATTTGTGACGGTGATCACTGAATTTCCAGCTGCCAGACTCTGACTGGCCAGGTGTCAGCCCACCAGGAGGGCAGCTCACGTGCCTGAGACAGCAGCGTGTGGCAGCCTGAGGCTTCTTGCAGCAAGGAGCAATCGCCGCAAATTAAGCTTGAAATGGGGTTTCTGGAGGTTTTTGACCCTTCTGAGGGGAGATGCAAAGGTGCCACAGTGCTGACTGAAGCGCTGGGACAGAGTCAGTTCTTCACAGGGACAAGTGTGGTGCCACACCAATGGAAGTGACACTGGTAAATGTCAAATTGGTCCATAAAAATGGTAACGTTGGAGCTGACCAGTCCAGCCCGAAGGCCATGTCTTTTTTTTTAATCCTAACTTGTCCTGAGTGTGAAAATGAGGCTTCTTCCTTCTCTGAATGTTGCTGTACATATGTTTAATTCAGTTTAATCTTGACAAGATGTTGAGAATCACCAGGGCTTCCTGCAGTTTCTCACCACTGGCCATTGTCTCTCCCACACTCAATACTGAAACACCTCACAGAGACTTTGGTACTTTCCTAATTCTTCTTTCTAGTGAAAAACAGCAAGGCACAACAGGATTTTATCGAGATATTTATGCCAGATTTAACATTGTGATGTTCTCAGTCAATCACAAACATTTTTGGCAAATGCTTTAGGGGTGTTGCATTTCTCTCTGACCTGGCCATCTCAGAAATAAAATATAGTTTTTAATCAGAAGTGCCACACTGAAATATCACAGGTTTTCTATCTAGCAGGGATGGAATTCAGCAGTCTCTCTCTGTTCCCCAGAACATTTTTTTGCAAACAGTAGAGATGACTCTGAGCTGGGCTTTGTCCCAGCTTTCCATGTGACATCATTTGGGAGAGCAACAGCACTGAAAGGAGACATCACAGAGGATTCAGACGTGATGTTCTCCTGGAGATCTGCTGAGGCTTTGGTCTGCAGTGACTGACTGGGCCTTCAAAGACCCACACAGACTCTAATCCTCAGGACAGACTGGTTTGTGTCTTATACAGACAGTAACTTTGATAGTAGCAGCTTTGTTATTTCCTCCCAAGCTCATGGTGAAATAAAACCTTACAATTGAAAGCTTGTTACAGGCAGAAGGAACACAGCAGACATGCACCTCAAAATGAAAAATTTATAGTTATTCTGATTAATGTTTTAACAGTCTAATAATGCTTTAATAGTCTAAATGTTTTAATAGTCCAAATGATCCTATCAGTACGGAAAAGTGTCATTACTAACACAATGAAAATCATTATATAAAAATCCTTTTTATATAGAAGAAGAAAAAGAATTTTGTTGTTGTTGTCGTCTCTGTCCTAGTGCTTACCCTCCCTTCAATCTTCCTCCAGGAAAATGGGATGGGCTGGGTTGTCAGGCTTTACCTCTGCATGTCACATTTACACCTCAGTGTCTTTCCTGGGAGGAATGAGATGTTCATTGTAGAGAGGTTTCCTCCTCAAGTACATTGTAAATCATTTTCAGAAATCCTCTCATTTTTCCCCTATGGACAACTTCACTCTCCACCTTTGGCTGACATCAAGGGCTCATTTTGCAGTGATTTGTCGCTCCTGGAATTCAAGGCAAGAGAGTTTATCCGAGTGCTCCTTGACTGCTGGGAAGTTCTCACAACAGTCCTGACCAAGGCCGGCTCCCACAAATCTCCCACAGGGCTTTGCACTCTCATTGCATGGACACAAAGAATTTCTCACCCCAGGAGGTTTTGTTTCCTGAGTGCTGCCTCAGCTGAAGCCACAGCTGGGTCTGAGATGGAAAAAGCAGCATTGCCTGAAAGTGGTGAAGGAGCCTCTCATTGAAAAAGACTGGATATTTTAGGATATTGTCCTGGGATAATCCCTTTGCTTCTCCTTGGGCTTCAATCCACAACTTTGTACTGGTGACCCAGCGACCTGTGATATCCCAAAGACACTCTGGCCCTCAGGAGGGAGGATCTTAATTTTTAAAAAATTTATATTCTTATGTTGAAGTTGAATCTGTGTTTTGTTGGGATTGGCTTCTGTGTGTCTGACTCCAAAGTCAGCTGTCTGCAATCCTTCCTGAAGGGATAAAAAAAAAAAGAAAAAATTGGAGATCAGGCCTCTGCAAATTGTACTTTCAAACAGCTTTCAAAGTAAATAAAGTGGTAAATGTGGAGGGGTTTTTTTTTGTTATGATATATTTTTGCACTTTTGGGGGTGGGGTAATTTTGTCTGTAAGGATAATATTATTGGCAAAGGATCATGTTTATTTTATTTTATGTTATTTTATTTTATTTATGTTTATCTTTTAAATTTTATTTTACTTGTTCTTTTGTAATACCTAAGTTTTGTGAAAGTTATTCTTTACCAGCCATAGTCAGTGTTTTGATTAATGAATTTGCTCCTCAGATTGCAGAATAGATATACTATATACATTACACATTATATTATATTACACCAAGGAAAGCAGTTGGACATAGATTCCTTATCCCCTTGTACACCCATACAAATATAAAAATATATAAGATATAAGTCATTTTTTTTGCAGATATTGGCATTTTCTACACCAGCATCTTAAAATGGATGTTTGTTGAGTTTTTCCTAATTTCATAGTAATGAAATTAACATCTGAATAGTTCATAGACGTGTGTTCAATCAATAGATAATGACAAAACTATTCATCTTCCACACCTTGAAATCATTAAATGTTTTCCCTTTGCTTCCCCAGAATTCATCCTGCAGAGGTGAGAACACAAAAGAGACTCATTCAATGGAGGTGTGGTGGAGCTATTAACAAAGAGGGCTCCTGTAGTTTAATCTGAAGGAGGTGTTTGGGGAGGAATGTGACACTCAAACCCACATTATTATCCTGTTTATCGCTGGTAACTGGTGGCAGCACTCACAGATAATCACCTTTATCTCATTGGATGTGCTGATAAACCACGAACTGGCATATCTCATTAACAGTTTAGTAATTAGGATATTTACAGGCGTTTGTAGCACAAGAGACATGGTTTTAAACTCCAGCAGGTTGTCATAAAGACCTGATCCCGTGGGAAGTGGTTACAGGGTGTGGTTGACAACAACTTGTGGGTGATAAGTCCAGACAGGAAGGTTTCCAGAGATCCCTGTGCTGATTATTTCCTGTTACAAGGAAGAAAGCACAGGGCACTCACTTTTCAGGAATACAACTGTTTCCTGTGGTTGATACTATAGCATTTATTCATGGTTCCAGGACAACAGCAAATGCAAGAAACTGAAGAAGCCAACAGACACCTCCAGGCAAAAGTAAGACCCCAAATTGTGTGATTTAGATTGAAGAACTGACTTTGAAGGTTACTTGTAGGATTTCACATTCTTGTTTCATTACACCCACCTGTAATACGAGGTGAAACCTTATTTTTGTCACCTTTTGGAAAATTAGCGCTTTCCTGCAAACGGATTCTTTTTAGTGAATTAAAACTGGTGAGTTTGTACTTTATTTATCTTGTCAGTGCATGCCTTCTTTTGGGAGCAAATGTTCCAGAAGCTGCTATCAAATAATGGATGTTATCTGCATGCTTGAATGGATTACTACACAGGGATTCATCTTGCTTGACTGGTTGGAAATGGATTTATTTTGGTAGATCAGACAGATATAAACACAGAGCAGTGGCAGTTCTTGCGTTTGTAGAGAAATGAGCTTGTTTCAGAAAGACTCCAAATATAGATTTAATATGAGATCATTTATTAACTGTCCATTGTCTTGGTTAATGCTGAGTGCAAAATCTGATTATTTAAACTGATAAAATCTTATGTAACTTGTTTTGTTTTCTCTATTTTCCATGGAGAAAGATCAAGCAGTGCATTTATATGAATTGCCTCTTGCTTTCACCCTCTTTACATCACTTCCTAGAACATCTTTTATCCTGTAAAAAAAATATATATTCTGTGTAATAAATGAGAGCCTGTAATTAGTGTTTTAAAAGTGGCATGGGAATATGACATGACCATAAGCTGACAATATTCAGGTAAGTTTTCCAGTTACTAATGACCTTTAAAGACCTTGAGGATTCCAGAAAAGTCAGTGGTGCTTCACTGTATATTTTTCCACAGGGCCCATAAGTGACACCACCCATGAGGTGTCCAAGCATTGGCAAAGTTCCTCTTTGTCAGATGACAGAAAAGTGTGAGAAATTCATGATAAAAGGATGAAGATTCACTTGGTTGTTCCTGCTCCATAAAGAAAATGAATGTATTAGATAGATCACCTCATTTTCAGAGTCCCCTGAATGCATGCAGCAAAGCAAAAGAGCAAAGACTCCCAGCAGCTGTCCCCTGATGTCTCTAAAGTGGCAGAAGGGTCACCTGAAAAGCCTTCCTGAGGAGATCATCCCTGCAGAGACCTGATTCCACAGTTTTTTCTACGGTTTTACTGCTCTCAGAACATAAATTGATTTGGAATTATGAAGGACTTTGATGTCACTAGCAAAGAAAACAGACATCAGGAAGAGAAAAACTGGTCTCTAGAAATATTAAAAACTGTGAAGCTCCTAAATAACAACATAGTTGGTGCTTAACCTCTCCCATTTCCCCTGCAGGTGTCTAAATACTCCCTCTGTGTTTAAATTTTAACAGAAATGTTTTTATTGACTTATCAAACATTTACAAAATTAATATTTATAAAGAGGATCAAGACCTAAGCAATCCTCATCTCCCTAACCATCATTTTTGCTCATTTACCTGATGTAAAATTCACAAAGGATCCCATTTTTCTTGCTTTTGGAGCTATATGTTGAAGAGTGACACTAATATGGATTTAACCATAAAATATATGGAATAGATACTGCTTTCAAACCCTTTAGTTTGAACTTTAGTTGCTGGTGTCACATGCATTATGCCAGAGTGCCTTTTATTCCCTCTCTCTGCATTAGTCTCTGGAGAATGGGGCAAGTTCAAAGTTGCCTTTCTTTGGCTGGGGTAAGTGAAAACTTCTCTGTACACAATGTATTTATTTATTTATTTTTAATAATTGTGATTTATATATGGCAAAATAAAGAAGCACAACACTTAACCCACTTCAACCTTCTGAGACTTTATAAAATTATTAAAAAGGAGGGGTTAATCTTGAATCCCATGAAATCAAATCTTAGCTCCTATCAGAAACAGATTGAGCAACTCAAGCTGAATTTTGGCATTTCTAGGCCAAACCCAGTCTCTTTTCTATGGCTACTGTTGGAGAGACATGATTTTGATTGTTGCAGTTTTTTATGGGGAGAAACAGGGTTAATTTGCTTTAAAGATAAAGCTCTGATTGGTCACTTCTAGAAACGGGAGGCAGAAATTTCTGAACATGTATATAAACATTTATCACCAAGGCATCTGAGAAAGAAACCCTGTGGGTCTGAGTCTGATGCATCCCAGTGAGTTACTGATTGGGCTGTGCAGCTGACACACTTAAAAATAAAGCTCCTTCCACATTTACAAGATGTGATACAAAAGGTGAATGCAAGCCTTGCCACCTGCTGTGTCATGCAGAAGGCAGAAAATACCAGATTGTGCTGGAAGAGCTCCAAAAAGTCAATTTAACCCTTGTCCCATTCACAAACTTGACCTTAAGGGGCACAAAATTACAAGCCATGTCCTTGGTTCTGTTTTAGAAAGCTGGGAGAGTTTCAGCCACACCATAAAACTTCACTAGAAAATGTCCTTTTCAAACAATTTCACAGCAGGCCCTATGGAATGGCACCTGGAAATAAATCCCCTGTTGATACAGAGTTTACAATGCAAGCCAATATTTACATTAGCACAGTCACTGATTCCTGACTGCTCAACACCCACAGGATGCTGAGGGAGCAGAGGAAGAGCCCAAAATCCCCCAACTGGAAGTTTTCCAACAGTAATGACAATAAATTGAATAATAGGGAAATTATTTTATTTTATCAATCTTTCTAAAATGCCAACTTTGAGGGTTGGAAAAAATATACCTTTTGCATCAACAGATTCATTTCTGGTAGAGAGATTTTCTGCTCATCTGACAGGGATGTTTTCCCTGGTTAGCTGGGAATAAAACCCACCAGCATGGTCATAGAATCATAGAATGTTTTGGGTTGGAAAGGACCTGAAAGCTCATCTCATTTCATAGTCAGGGACACCATGCATTAAAAGGAAGGCTCTTGAGAGAATTTTAAGAGCAGTGACAAAAGGCTCTTTGAAGACTTGTTTTCACCAAGGTTTGAATAGTCATGGTCAATCTGGCCTCTTCAGTTTATTCCAGGAAAATTGCTCCTATTTAAAAACACAAACACAGTATCCTTGTGCAAATATATAAATGAGTCGTGGACAAGAAATTCCAAATTTCTCAAAGCACTAGCTCTGGAGTCTGCCCATTCTCACAGGCTTGGGGTGTCTGTTACAGGTTAGATGGATTGTTAGGAAAGAATTTCTCCCTGTGAGGGTGGTGGGGCCCTGGCACAGGGTGCCCAGAGAAGCTGTGGCTGCTCCTGGATCCCTGGAAGTGTCCAAAGTCAGGTTGGATGGGGCTTGGAGCACCCTGGGCTAGTGGGAGGTGTCCCTGCCCATGGCAGGGGTGGGAATGAGATGATTTTGAGAGCCCTTCCAGCCCTGTCCATTCCACGATTCTATGTTAATCCTGGCATAGCTGCTCGAGCAGGATTTCATTTATTACAGCCCCTAAATCATGGAAATCCTGTTCTTCCATGACAACTGTAAGCTATTGCCAGGTTCAGTTATCAGCAGTGCTCACAGAATTATTTTTGGCTGGTTATCAGTCTTACCCACCTTAATACTCTAATGAATGCAATAAAGCACCTGCATTTCTTCTTGTGGCAGTAACAAATTCGATTTGATGCATTGAAGATTAAAAACCTCACAAACAAAATCTAGTCTTTTTTTTTATATGAAATTTTAATATTTTAAAATAATTTAATTGCAGCTACTTCAGATGCAAGACTGACTCATGATAATCACTCAGGAGAGGGTAATTCCTTAAATAAATATTTTTACTTTCCTGGATGAGTCTTGGAGCAGCCAGGGCTAGTGGAAGGTGTCCTTGTGCATGGCAGGGGGTGGGACTGGACGGGCTTTAAGGTCCCTTCCAACCCAAGCCATTCCATGATTTTTTGATTCTATGCTGTTTTCTGCATGACTGCACACACCTGACATTATGACATTTCTGCATTAAAATAGAACTGAGTCAGTTTTTTTATTTTTCACAGGTGAAGGGGAGGAAATTCTCCTAAGTTACAGAATAACTTAGGATGTATTTATTCTGCTTTCCATCACAATCACTGAATACCAGAGGAGTACAGCACTATAAATCTTTGGGCAAAATCAGCTTGCAAATGTTTCTGAACAAAGCCTAATGTATTATATTTATGAAATGCTTTATAAATCAAAGTAAATTAAATAAATAAGCAAATTCCTTTCTAGTTACAGTTTTCAGTATATTATACAATTTCTTATGATAATTTCATGCACATCATCACATTGAGATTTTATTCCAATCTTAAAAAATCATTTAAAAAGTTAAAAATGACATTTAAAGTACTTCTAGGCATAACAAAAACTTCAAAGCATACTATCCACTCCATCAAACCACATCACCGATACCTAAGTTTTGGAACACATTTCCAAATATCTCAACTTGAAATATGATTTTGCTCTTATTTGCTTGCTGATGTGTGGAGATAGGCAGTACGATAGAATTCCTCATGATCCCAAGGCTGTGGAGTTGAGCTGCAGATAACTGGGAAGTGCTAATGCCTCCTCAAAGCAGATCTCCTATCAGCCCTGTGCCTGTTACATCTATTTACTCAATACAGCACGATTTTCCTCATTTAAAGTTTAATTAACGCCTTTTCCCTTAGATACCAGGAATTTAGCAAAGCATCTACATGAAGATACCACTTCCCCTTCCTGCACCTCTTGCTTAACTGGTAGCAACCCTTAACAGCTTTGCTAATCCAGCTTTTTAATGGAGATCATGTAATAACTGGTTAGAGCAGGCTTTGTAGTGGAATTACAGATCCTTAACCCCTGCTTCTCTGGGCCCTGTCTGTATTACCTCCTGACACTTCTGCACATCTTTATAGGAACATTTTCTGCTGCATGCCATTTGTGCTCATTCAGCACATCCTGAAGAACCAGGTGTCAAATTATTTCTGTCCCAGGACATAAGGACAAGAAGACGCACAGGAATGGTGTTGACAAGAGCTTTGGAGGAGGACATAGATTCAAGGATGATCATCTACATCTTAGCCTGGTTAATTGTGCAGGAATTAGGTTTTGTTCTCTGTTAACAGGCCAGGCTTCTTTCTGGGTAGCTGAGATGTGGATGTGGAAGAGGTGACACGTCAGACACAGAACCAGCTTTTGAAAATAACTGCTAAATTTAACCAATTTTAGCAAATTTAAGATCTTGACCCTTGTAGCCTCTTTATCCTAGGTTAAAATCTTGTAATCTGGACCAAAGATACTCTTTTAAAACTGTTGTCATAATTTATTCTTTTTTCTGCCACAGAGGATTTGTTATTTCTGATCTCCAGCAGTTTCTTAAAAACTAAGCAAAGTCTCTCTGTTTTATAAGAGGCAGGAAAAAAAAAAAAATAATTGAGTCCAGAAGAGATGGAAAGTTCCTCAGGAAAATTCCTCAGAAGAGCTGGGAAAAATATCAGTCCTGAAATCCTCCAAAGAACAGTTTGACACAGATTTAAAGATTTCAAATATGTTCTTGGCTGCTCAGCTGTTTCATATGGTTTAGTCTCCTGGGTTTGCAAGCATCATCTGGAGAGGGGATTTTGTGACTAAAGTATTAAAGGACATTGTCTTTCTCAGCGAGTGCAGACCAGAGAAGATCATTTCCTTCACCCTCTTATGGGCTGCACCCACTGAAATACACCTTGGTTTTGATAAGAATGGGAAATAATTTTTCATCTCCAAAGTATTTGACAAAGTAATCATGCTGTTCATTGCACTATAAATAAATATTTAACTCCAGAATTATACATTCAATACTCAAATGAATTTTTAGAGTTAAGTCTTCACTTTCTGTTTTTTACCCAAGATTTTGCTTTTATTAAATTTGGTTTGATGTCTTTGACTGAGACATCTTTGTAAAATCACAATTATTTTAGTCACTTTTTGTCATGATTTTGATCTTAAGGAATTTAAGACAAACTTTTACACCCTACTTGTTTACTGCTGCAAATTTTCTCAAGAGATTGTCCCTTAAGTTACCCTGAGGACACGTTTCTTGTGTGCAACTGTTTCTTTGGGACAGACCTGAGTTATGAATCTATTTAGTTTTCTGTATGAAGTCTGAAATTAGGCATTAAGTGTAATCCACATTCTTTATGAAATAGGTGATTCACAGGATATGGAAAACCTGATACTGAAAGATCTGGAGGCCTAAAGAAAAATTATTAAGTCAGTAAATCTTTTGATGTCCAAGGATCAGCAGCTTGTCCGCACTGTACTTGAATTATGCAAATTGAATTATTTACATTGAATAAAGTTTAAAAGAAAAATAAAGACAAAGAGACATTTGTCAGGGATTACTGCAAACATCTTTACTCCAAATAATTTTGCTTCGATCATTTGGAATGGAATTTTAAGGAGAAACCTCCCCAGGAGGTTGCCTTGCCTTGGGCAGAGCCCTGGGTGGGGACATGGTTAGAGGCAGGTAGAAGGAAATACTGTCCTCCCAAACCCAGAGGGGTTTTATCCCTAACTTACTGGGCAAAAAAGGGAAGAAGGCAGCATCCTGCAGCTGGCTGGATCTCCTTTTTCCTTCTTCATATGACTGTTACCTTTTGTTTCCTTTACAAGTATTATGCCAATTAAAACTTATAAAATTCTCATAACCTAATATAAATCAAGATTTTTGTTTTTTTAATTCAAGAAAGAAGTCATAAGCAAGGTGGAAATTGATTCTTTGGAGAAATCTATTTTTTTCTCGCCATCAGTAATTGTGTTCTGGTAAGACTAAAACAAAACCAGAAACAAACAAAATCTGAGTTCAGAACTGCCTCATTTCATGATTCTCCTGACTCCAAGTGCCAGACACACCAAGGAAGCAGAAGCTCTGCTTCCCACTGTCTTTAGGGCAGCTAAAATGAAATTAGAAAGACAGAGTCGTGGCTTCTACAGACTCCCTGTATTTTCATAAACTCCCCTGCACAAAATAGCTTCTTAAAAACAAGTCAGGGAGTGATTCTTTAGGATGTTTACAGAATTATTTTGCGTTGCTGTTGACACAAATGTCTCAGTCTTCATCATGGCAAAAATCCGAAAAGTTGCCCTTTTAATTCTATTAATCCATACATAGAGGCTTCTTAATTTCCCTCTACTACTAGATACCTGAAAATGTTACTAATTTCCATCCTGTGTCAGCTGAGAAAAAAGCCCCATCAGTGGCTACATGGAGTTCAATATTTTTATATAATATTAGACTGAGAAAAACAATGCTATATTTTTGATGTGAAAATAATCAGAAAATGTGTCTTAATTTCGAAAGCCTGAGTCATGCTTTGTCTTCCAGAAAGGACTGAGTTACCAGTGAAGGTGATTTTAAGAGACTGGGAGTTATCTTCAGTGTTGGGTGAAATAACATTTAGTAAACCTTCAATTCATCCCAAATTCTTTAAGCACCCCATTTATTACACTGTGAGTCTGTCACAAGATTTACCAGGTGTGATGTTTTTGTTTTAAGCATTTTCAATCGATGAAATGACTTAACAGAAAATATGCTAATTCTGTTTTTTTTAACAACATAAAGCATGTAGACTGTTTTGCTTCAAATTCCACAAAAACCCCTTGCTTGGGATGTGAAAACTGGGGTTTGGACTCTGTTTTTTCAAAGACAGAAAAAGCTTGTTCTTGTTTAATGCGACTGAAGGAAATTCACATACTGAAGCCATCTCACTTCTTGCTGTGGCTTCCCTAGAAATTCTATTCCTGTCTTCACTTGCCTGAGGAGATCGAGCTGCATTCCCAAGAGGAATGGCCAGAATACAGGTAATGGATTATTCTCTCACAGCAGCACATTTGGTCAATCTTGGCAGCTTGTAGAACAAACCTTGTAGCCTGTTGATCACACAGAAACCACTGTCAGAGTTCCTGGGTCAGAGTGGGAAAGACAGGAAGCGAGTGGGGATATGGAACTAGTTCGGAAGGCAGGTGTCTGCCAGGGAAAGCAGGAGCTTCTCTGGGAACGGAGAATGCAAACCCTCCCCCCTCCGAACTGGTACAAATTTGAAATTAAGGGGCTCTCAGGCAAAGATGTGAGGATATGAATAGCAGTTCTTTACCAGTGCATATAACAAGATTAGCAGAATAACAGCAATAACTGTGGCGTTAACAACAAACGGAACGGGGCCCGGTGAGTCTTTGCTCAGCGCAGGCCTTTCCCCGCCGCTGCAGGGGCCGTCGCAGCGGCCGGGCTGAGCAGAGGGCCCGGGGCGCTGCCCGAGCCGTGCCAGTGAAGCGATACGCGGAATAAATGGACTCCACAACTCCATAAAGTTATGAAGTGGGTAGTATCGATAGCGCCCTCGCACAAGTGAGATAGTTCTCATGAAAGCTTGTGCCACGGACCCTGGTTTGAGCCCCATTTTTATTTACTAAAGCGTTCCATACGCAATGCATTGCTCAACCTTTCCATGCATATTCAACCCCTGGCCCCGCCTGTCCTCGCCTCCCATGGTAATTAGGTCTTTGCCCTCCTGAGCATGCATAGTTCACATCAGTGGCCTCCCGGGGGTCTCTCGGTGGTCTCTGAGGCTGGAGATCATGGTCTTCCTCATGACTGAACTTTTGAATTTCTCTCAGTTGCACATGTGCTTTGGTCCCTTGGTGCTTATCTGAGTACGTCTGTCGGTCTTGATGAGTTTGGAGCCAGAGGGGTCCCTTTATCTGGATTCCTTGGTCTTCTCCTGGTATTGTTCTTTATGCAAGAATCTTACAGAAATTTGCATTTTCCTATGCCCTTTGTACCATGGCCGAGATTTCTGAAGTAAAAGGTTCACATTCAGCACATAAGTCTGCAAGCTAAAATTCAAATGCTTAGTTCATATTGTTAATGCGAGTGAACCCCAAAATTTCTATTTCACCAGGAGCTCAGCGGGGATCGCTGGGTTCTGGAAAGGTCCCGGCAGCAGCAGGGTCTGCGGGACACGGCCTGGGGACACCAGAGCAGGAGCGAAGGGACAGCGGGCGCGGCTCCCGGCGGGGCAGGGCGAGAGCAGCTCCGGATCGCCGGGCATGCATGGGCAGACGGCGCTGGGCTCCAGGGGTGCCCGTGAAATCTCTCCATAGTGAAAAAAAACCAACAGCCTCGCTGTTCCCTCCAAGGGAGCAGCTCTCCCCAAGAGAAGTGAAGTCCTGGGATGCCACCCTCTCCCCTCATTTCAGCCACTTCCTTTGTCTTTCCTGAGTACCCATAAGTACCCAGTAATTCGTTCCCTACCAATGTATGGGAGAAAGTCCTGTAAGAAAGAAACCCATCTACCAACAGGAACTCAGAAAAGAAGGAATGCAGCAGCTTCCCATCTCAGGAGCTCGATGGAGTTATGTAATTCAGGTGATGGTGTGTAAATGACTGGGGAAGAATCATCAAATCGTGAAGGAAGGCCAATGAACAGTGCTGAAGTGTTCCACCAAAGTCTTTGTAGACAAATTTAATTTGGATTTTTTGCCATTTAACCAATGCTTTCTCTCTCACTTTTCCATTAGTACCAGCTCCATGGAGTTGCTACGATGCCAACAGAACAGAGAGACCTAAATCCTTTAAAGCTACTGCCTAGAAGAGACATAATTATGGGGGTTTTACGCCTTTATAGCCTCCTACTCCTTCAGCAGTATCCACATGCTGCCGCGCAAATGGATTTTACCCCTGCTTCTCCTCTAATCCTGATTTGTTTGGCTCTTTGAATTTTCCTGGATTCAAGAGAACTAGTATGCCTTTCATCCAATCCATTTCAAATCCAGCCGCTCCTGCACACATTTTCCCATGATTTCAAAGAGGGGAGAACATCAGTATAAGAATTCCCAGTTAGAGATTTTCTGACTTGGAGAAATTACTGTGCTGACTACTTTTTCCCCCTCTTTTCAATTTGAGGAGAGTGTTTTATGAGAGGATAAAGCCCATTAGTCAAGGTCAGGACGATTTTCACTGAGCTTAAGCACAAGATGTTCTTGTAAGTGCTGTTCTCTTTAACTCGGCTCCTGTTTACCCAGGTGGAAGCTCATGAGGATTTAACTCAGGGAAAAGCACGTTCCATCTTCCATCATTTAGACTGACAGATTTTAAATTCTCATTCTGTACTTGAGTGGTCACTCCGCATTTTAAAGTCATATTTCTGAACAGCAACACCAGAACTGCCTTTGGGAGCTCATACGGATATATTTCAGGAAATATTAATGTTTTAAGCAAAGAGAAGGATGATAAAGATAATATACATTAAACATATTAAATATTATAAAATATATATAAATATTATTCGTAAAAACCTTAAGTAAACTATAAAGTTATAAGAAACAAAGCTTGGTTCTTCTAATGAGAACTTAAGTTCAAAATAACCAGGGATACAAAAACTTGTGCTTTGGTAAGGTTTAATGTATTCACAGTTCAGTAGATACTCCATTCAGAAATGGACATTTTTTCCTCATCCCCTGCCAGCAGATTCCTCATCTTGAGATTTCAAATTGATTGCTTTATATGGAAATGAATTCTATGCAAAATTAAGATAATTCGTCTGCACGGGGTGGGATTGTTGGGGTGTCCCATGCAGGACCAGGAGTTGCACTACATGACCCCCATGGGTTCCTCCCAGCTCAGGATATTCTGTGATTCCATGATTTTTTCATATTCCCAGAAGCATAATTGAAAACTGGGAACCACAGACCTGAAAAACTATTCATAGACTATGCATTTAAACTGTATTTTAAAATGAAGAGGTAAAATCATCAAGATTAAATACCCTTAATGAACTTTATAAGTTGCAAAAAAAAAAAATAAAAAGGAAATGTATCCAAATGATTTGGAGGGAAGCACAAGTTTTTTTTTTTTTAATATGACGTATTTGTATAATTGATGTAATACAAAAAAATTCCCTGCTAGCCAGGGGAATGGTACAAAGCTCAGCTTGTGATAATTAAAAGCATTATTTTCTGACTATTTTAACTCTCAAATTATTTTCTGACTATTTTAGCTCCCAAATTATAAGCAAGGATAATTGTTTAAGCCAAAACCAATTTTTTTTTTAATAGAACCTTGATACTTTATTTATCCTCTTTACACTGATTTTAAACTGAGCAAAACCTGGCCCATGCATTTAAACTCCAACAGAACTGCACCACAAAACAGGACTGGAAAAATGCCTCAGGATTTTTTATATTGCTGTCACTGAAAATTCATATGGAACTTCAGTTTCCACTACAAAAATGAGATGAAAATAAAGTTATTTGCTCTAAAAGCTATTACAAGGGAAAACTGTGAGTGTAATAAACTTTTCCCTTTCAAGAATAAACAATGCATGACATGACTTTTATTTTCTTACAGGGAAGGAATGTAATCGGCTGAGTTATGTAGCAGCAGTTGTTAATACTTGTTTTAATTATGAATCAACTTTGATTTAGTAATACACTGCTAGACAAGGTTTCCAATCCACATTGTGGAGCAAATTATACAATTCACATTTGGAAGCGAAACAAGAAATTACCAAAGTGGGATTTTTTTTCTAGGAAATAAACAATTTGTGTAAAACTGTATTAATCAGGAACTTTATGATACTGTAGTAGTTTGGCCGTGATTGGCCAATGTGTATTACTGACACTTGATAAAACCAATGAAAGCGTGGGTACGCCTTTTACGATACACTTTTTAAATGCAAACGCGGGAATCAATGCTCTCTTGGTTTCCGGCAGAGACACAGGTAACAGCTCCTGCCGCACGTTCTCTGCTCCCCCTTCCCCCACGTGGCTGTTGGGCCTGGGGGGGAGGGGGAAGCAAGTCAGGCTGACCGGGAAAAAAAGGAAAAAAAAAGACGGCAGAGCCGAGCCACTGATATCTGGCTGATGGAATTCGAGTTTCCTTCCCCTGCAGCATGGTC
>WAAG01015904.1:34852-45104 GCA_013390105.1 Tichodroma muraria | reverse complement strand
GTGCGGGGGCTGCTGGAAGTTTGGCCGGTGGGGCCCGGCCGGGCCCCGTGGGCTCCCGCAGCCTGCGGGCCTTGAAAAGCAGCCCCGGGGCTCGCTCTGCGCGCAGGTGTGCCCCGCGGGGGAGGGTGGCGTGCGGTCCTGTCTCTTGTGTGTCTGGGGATGTGCAGCACATTAGTATGCAGCGAGCATACTGCTGGTGCAAGGGAATACGGCGGCAGTGCCACATGTCCGAGTTCGTGCTGATGCAGAGCTCATAAATTACACTTGAGTGTTCGCTCTTCTGCCCCCAGTCCTGCCTCCTGTGCTTAAGTCTAGTTGGGGTTTTGTCTTTACCTTTTCGGGGGAAAAAAAAATTAAAAAAATCGAAATATTAATCTTTACTAATAGCACTGGTGTATGGGTCTGGTGAGGTTTGAAGTATGCGTTTCTTTCAAAGGTGTAGGGAGAAAGGCAGAAATGCAGCGTCTCCTCTGACTTCGGCAGTGCAGCTGACTTTAATGGCAGTGGCACATCAGCCTGCGTAGTGATAGTTGTGTCCTTATAGTCCTTAGACACAGAAATGCCTTTCTGAATGAAATAATCAAAGACGGCAGGATGGGTGACAGCGTTGGGTGAAAATCATGGCAAAAATATAAAATTTGCAATTTAGTGCTTCTCGTTTTCATGTCTCCCGTTTTGCCCCTATAATTCTATTGTTCTTGATGTTTTAAGATTTTTCTAGTTGGGTAAGTGGGAAAAGGTGTGGATTCCACGGTGCATATTGTCATTGATTTACAGTTTGCTTTTCTTAAGCTGTTATAGTAACAGCTGGATTGCAAGCTTGAAAATGGGAGTATGAAAACACACAGCAGTGTTACAAAAGAGACTGGGATTCATTAGACTCCCCCCCTCTCAAGCCCTGATTCTGCAAATATTTAAGCATATACGGTTTCACATGCCGGAGTTACCCACCAAGGTCCACCCGATTACAGCTTAATATCAAAACTGTTTACAGTCTCAGGACCACAGAATAGGCTTACCAAATCTGGTTGAAATTAGACTATTTTTAGTTTTCTGTCTATAATGAAAAGTTTATTCAGCCATTTATGTTTCTTGGGAAAATGTTCTTACTGAGATAAAGCACTGTTTAAAAAGACTCTGGCATCCATCCTCTAAAAACCTAGACGGAGGTTTGTCAGTGAATATGAAAGTATTCCGTACTGTATTTGCAGTATGTTAAGTATGACATAAATTACATGCAAAGTCAAAATCCCTTAATGCATAAACAAAACTACAGCTTGCAACTCTTCTAAGTAACATTGAAAATGTCCATCTTAGGTATGTACGAAGTAAAAGAGAACGTGAGACTTATCTCTTCTCCTTTCCCCAAGTGTGAATGACTGGAATTAATTTTATCTGTAGTGTTATAGTGGAATAGTTATCAGATACGTATTTATATCTTTAGATCCATGAGATAGATAATGTCCTGGTCAAAAGGATTGTATTTTTGCCTGAAAAATTAGTCTTGGACAATGAATAATTTTTTATTAGTGCAGCATTCCAAAATACTTGGAACACCTTTAATGACAGTCTGTGTGGTAGGTACCAAAAGTGACTTTGTGGAAAGTTTATTTTGGCTTCATGAAAATGAGCCTTATTCACTCTTTTTTGGAGGTATGCTAGGACTAACATTCTGTTTCCTTTCATGTATAAATTAAATCATTATAGAACCCACAGGGAAAATATAAATTCTTAGGGCTGAATTAAATCATTGGCCTCACACAGTGAGAACTGAAAATACAAAAGCTTTGTGCCTTTCCAGACACAGGACTCCCTTCTGTAAACCAAGGCATGTGAATGGCTTCGCCGATGAAAGTAATTCAAGTAGAAATTGATGGAACTTGTCACTGGAATTCTAATGTTCATATGCTTATGCTTTTGAAGAATGATATCCCAGAGAGGGAATTTATAAAGTTTTATAAAGTTTTAACTTCAGCTACTGTAAACCAGCACTTGCATATGACCCTCAGTATTCTGCTTGATCACAAATTTACTGTTGTCTGTGCTGCTAGTTGTTGAATTTATTAAAAGAAATCTGGATATTTGGAATATTTTGCTATCAGTGGTTAATGTCATTTATGTTTTAAGAGTATGGGGACATAAGCAGGAGTGTTATTTATGCAGAGGATTGGTGTTCACAGTACAGTTTTACACTAAATTTAGTATAAACTTATAGGAACGCTGGAGAAGAAGCTGATAGTGCAGGAAGTTTTGAGAAACTAGATTATAAAGAAGATGATTTATAGAGTTGAAATTTAGGGGAAATTTGCCATCATTCTTTATGTGAAACTTTATGCTGTAATCATTTAGTATCTACAGGTAATGCAGTGGCAATGCTTCATAGCACACTAAGTATATGCAGGATTTTATATTCTAAATCAAGGCAAAAAGGTCTCTTTTTAAAGAGTAATCCCTAGTTTCTCTGATGGTATCTTAGACCACAATATGCTATGTGCAAGCATGAGCTTATTTTGAGAACTTGATTGTGACATCATGCCCTTGTCTTTGAAATTCAGACTTAAAATTTGATAGGTGTTGATCTGGGGTATCCATGTATCTTCCTTATGTATAATGAAAAATAAAATGAAATTTCAGCAGTGACAGCTAGAGCCAAAGGGGACTTATTAAAGCAGAGGCAGAACTGGATTCTTACTTGAAGTAGGACNAAAAAAGGAGGCAGGGAGGAAAGAAGGGCTAGGAGTGAAAATTTGTCAGGCCTCCTTGGATCAGGAGTATTTCAATTAACTTGGATATTTTGGTCTGTGTACAGTAGCACTGCTGCTTCCCTGTGAGAAGAGATTTTGTGTTATGATGCTGAATAGTCCTAAAGCTTGGTTTACCTGTCTGCTGGGAACACTTGTCTAACAGAGCAGTGTAATGTCATACATTGTGCTGTTTTGCATAATTCTGTTGATAATTCACAGTTATCTCCAGGTTGTCTTTGGTAATGGAGACCTGTGTGTTCAGCTGGATCCTTGCATCTTGATAAAGTTTGACTCGTATTCTGAATATCAATTTTAAACAAACAACAGTAAAATTTTTAGGTTGGATTGCCTGCTCACTGTTCTGTGCTGTTACTATGTATTTATATAAAAGAGCAAATAAGCTATCATCTTTATGGGCCTAGGAAAAAAGAATTAGTATAATTTCTTAATATACTGATGTTAGTACTTTAACATGTGTTGCTCTCATATCACCTGAAAATGCTTCTCATACTTGAGCCCAGGATTTTCTTTGCATTCCCATATTGTGGCAATTTCACTTGAGCCCATGAAGACAGACTGACTGGGATAATAATGAGCTTGCTAGATTTATTTTTCATCTATGGTCTAGCTAGGGTTTTAAAAATGAAAGCCACAATTTATACAAATTTCAGAGCTTGTCGCACTGTTGTGAAAGGTGAAGAATCCCAGGCGAAATACAGATATCTCTTTGTATTGCTCGAGGTCAAGTCTGATTGAGCAACCAGTGAAATGAACATTCCTTACTTCTTTCCGTGCCAGGACAGCCTTGCTCATTTGTTCTGTGAGGTTTCTGCAGAGGTGGGCTGGTACGCTTATTATTGGCAGGTGTCTTTTTGTTTGATCAAGTCTTGCATTTAGTGAAATTTAGATTTGATGCACACTGGAGATTAGTCTAAACAACATGGCAACTTTTTGGTGTTTTTTGTTCATGGATCTACTACTGTTTGCTTTTCCTTCAAGGTGGATTGTAACACTCTGTTGTGTATTGCTACGCTGAGTTGGATGAATGCTGTATGTATGTGAGTTAAAAAAGAGGTGACTCTTAGACATGGCTTTTTGCAGTTCTTTTGAAAGTTTTATGATTTATGCAAACAAGAAATACTTCTAACTGGTGATGTGGAGATGTTAAGAACCAAGGGACAGATAAAAATAAAATAAATGGAAATGTTTATTTCAATAAGAATGAGCATGAATGGAAGTGGTAGAAGACAGAGTTATAGGAGGGATGTTAGCTTACCTCCAGATGTGTGCTCCTTTAGCACTTGCAACATAAGGCACCAGAGTCAATGCGAATTCAGTATTTGTAACAGATATCTGAGGCTATGGTAGTTACAGACAAACTTACAATACAGTCTGCAAGAAAATTAATGCACTATTGCACTGATTGACATCTTGTAGGTGGTGACAGTGGATTGGATGGGTTAGGAGGACCAGGAGTTCAGCTTGGAAGCCCTGATAAGAAAAAGCGCAAAGCAAATACACAGGTAAATTCCCTTTGCTTCTTTTGAATTCTTAATAAACAGTGCACTCAAATGTTGTTTGCTGGTATGACTGTCTCTCCTTGTTCAGAATATCGGTTTGTTGTCACAAATATCAGCTACATACCAAATATTTCAGTTTTACTTCGGAGTTGAAATCTTCCTACATACCAGTTATTTTGCACTGAAGTTATTTTAATCCCTGTAAGTTGCCAAAGACACATGAAGAAAGAAGCACAGTGAGACTGCAACAACTTGTATTTTTACCATAGGGATTTGATTCTGAGACAGACTTTTTTAATGACTTGGTAGCCATTGGTAGAAATCTGTACACCATGAGTAGTTGCCATGAGACTGCTTCTCTCCTTACTTTCAGTCCTGTATGTGTAGGTTTGTGGGCTAATGAATCAATACAGTTCATTAATGCTTTGACCAAACTCTTGGCATACTCCCCAGGTGATTTTCCAGGAAAAGTTGAAGCAGGTACAGCTCCTTTCAATGAATCCTTACAATGTGACATTTCTATGCAGTTTTTCTTTCCAGAAAAGGAAGCCTCGATACGAAGTATCTTAAGCAATTGGATATCTATACTGCCGAGTTTTCCTTGGTGTGTTCATTCAGCTTTGAGTGAGAGTTATCTGTTAATTTGGTACTGTCCAATGGGAATACCTTTATTTATGTAGGTAAAACAATCTCTTTCTGTTAGGCCTATGCAGAGTCCATTGAGATGTTGATCTGCTTTCTTCATTTTTGTTTTGTTTAAATGTAGTCATGCTGAAACCTGCTCTGAGAAATATTCAGTTACTTTACAAGATTTCACACCTCTTTCTTGGTGGAGCTTCCTTTTGTTCTGGATTGGTAATAACACTAGAGGACATGCAGATTAGCTTGTGTTCCTTCTGACCAGGTTAAAATTTGCACTGCAGCAATTTTTCCTTTTTTTTAATAAATTTTCAATCTTAGTTTATTAGTACTTAGGAGGAAGTGCTTTCTGTGAGCACAGTTAGTGTGAGGGTGAACCCAGTAGATATTCCCTACAGGTTAGTCTAGAGTGAATTTCAATTGTATGACTGCACTGGTGACATTTAAACAGACTCTGGGCTCCATTAAACGCTTGATTATGCTCTGTAACCAGAGCATAATCCTCATGTTTCATACCTACTCACCATGCTTTGCAGTCTGTCCACAATCACTGTTTGATATAGAATTGTACCACATAGAATATTCCTCAGAAATTTAATATAGAAAATATATAGAAAATATTTTATTCTATAAAATGATGTAGAAAATACCAGTCTGCTGACTCCTAAATGCCTTTTTTAGCATTATAGTACCATTAGGTTTGTATGTCCTCATAGAAGTGGGGTGTATTAAGAGATGTATACTCAGTAACGTGAACTCAAAATGAAATTAAGGAAATGCTTCAAATCTGCTCTTCAGCATTTGGAAATACTTTGTGTATGTGTGTTTGACAATTGAATTTCTGTATTGTTGCTTGTCTTTTGTAAAAGATTTTGAAATAGAAGTAACATATCAAGTAGTATTTTCAACTGCAAGCTTTTTAAAACACTGAGACTACTATAAATCACCACATTATCTGGAGCCCAAGCTCCTCTCCTGCCTCTGTACTGAAATTTCAGACAGCCTGGCAGGGTACAGTGGGTGAATTTTACACAACAGCTGAACAGTTCTTTCAGCACTTGTATTGCTAATCCAGAACCTTTGTGGTTGGTCTGTCTTGCAGGGAAATACTAAAACTAATTAAAGTGTTGTATTTAAAATATTTGTAGGGGTCGTCATTTCCTCCTCCATCTGAATATGCTCCACCACCGAACCCAAGCTCTGACCACCTTGTAGCTGCAAATCCATTTGATGACAACTATAATACTGTGTCTTATAAACCACTTCCTTCAGGAAATCCATATTTTAGTAATCCTGGTTATCCTGGCTTTGGAGGCTATAACACTTTCAGAATGCCACCTCACATGCTGCCCAGAGTGTCCTCACCATATGGTAGTTCTTACTCTCTCAGAAACCAACCACATCCTCTTCCTCAAAACCCTGTCGGCATGGGCTTTAGTCGACCCCACTCTTTCAGCTTTGGTCCACATGATAGCCCAGGTTTTGGGAATCAACCACCTTATAGCAGTGGTCAGATAAATCAAAATGTCAATATGCCTGCTCAGCATTTCAGGCCAAATCCTGGGGAGAACTTTGGCCATTCTGGTCAGATACCTCACCCTGATGTGCCAACTAACTTTGGTCCTGGAAACAATCCAAATTTTCCAAATTCTCAGCTAGAGTCAAACCATTCTTTTGTTCCTCCACCAAACACGTACAACCAGACAAAATCATCAGCACAAAAGCAAGACTTCAGTCAAGGTGCAAGCAAAGCATCCAGCCAGAATGCTGCTGCTCATCAGCATCATCACAGGACAGAGGACGTTGTGAGTCAAGGCAGCAGTGACCTGAAAAATGTTACTCGAAACAATGTGGTAAATCAGGATAACAGCCATTCTAACAGTGCTGATAACACCAATGCTGGCCACTCAAATGGGACTCAGAGCAAGACACGCCAGCCTCGAGGTACTGCTGAAGGATGCAACTCTGAAAAGAGCAGCAAAACACCCCTCCACCCCACTCGTCATGGACACTCATCCTCTGAACCTGTCTACCCATGTGGAATTTGTACACATGAAGTCAATGATGACCAGGATGCCATCCTGTGCGAAGCCTCTTGTCAAAAATGGTTCCATCGGATCTGTACAGGCATGACGGAGTCAGCCTACGGCCTTCTCACGGCAGAGGCGTCGGCGGTGTGGGGCTGTGACACTTGCATGGCTGACAAGGATGTGCAGTTAATGCGCACGAGAGAGGCTGCGGGACCTCCTGCACTGAACACAGAAGGCTGACAGCCTGAGCGGCTGCTAACGGAGCAAATACTTGCTATGAAGATTCGCTTACAAATTGGGTACTTCACTTTCTGCAGACAATCAGTTGTGTTTGATTGCTGTCATCTTTTTTTCCCTAACCTGTTTTCATCCATAAACTTCCATCTCAGCTTTTGTACTCTTAGTTTTATGTGTGCAAATGTTTTACAGGATGGAATACTTTTTGTTTCTGATTAAACTATAACTGACAATTGATCGGAAGTAGGATGAGCATTGACAATATTATTGAAGGAAAAAAATGTGCCTGTATGAATAGCCCTAACTTGCTAGTGTGTATTAATGTGTTAACTAACACTAGCATTTAGTGCTTGGTTTTAATGGTACTATATTTGCAAGTACTCGTTACTTTGTTTTTTTCTTTTGGCGTGAATGTCTGCTATTGATGTTCTTGCTAGCCTTTCTTTGAATATAGTAGAGATGACATGGAGGAATGTGCAGTACTAATAGTTGTTATTTTAGGGTAAATTCAGAGAATTTTGTATGTGCTTTTTCCTATTTTTGAAGTAAAGCATTAATGTGCTATTCAAAAATCATGAATTCATGCTCAGTAATACAATGAAACCCACTAACTATTACACATTTCTGTTTCCTTGAAAAGGCAATAACTCTTGACTTCTCAGCAATTACTTGCTGAAGGCTCTTGCTAGGTCTTGCATTATTTGGAAATTGTTGTGAAATAGGATTAAATTGGAAAAAGAGCACACTGAGTTTATGAAGTCCACTGCTTTGAATCTAGAGAATGCCAAAACTAGGGTTTGTAGATGTAACCTCAATTCATTTATCTTGAGGACGTAACTTGGGATACAGTCTTTGCATCTGTCACGGTTGTGCAGTCATGCACCTCTCTCATCTTTCTCACTGATGGTTTCAGTCTCCTGCCTCAGTGCTGCCTGAGAATTGTGGATGTAGTAGTGCACAGAAAATCCTGCCCAGCTTCTAGGGCTGTCAGCTCCAGCCTGCTCAGTCGCCCTGAGCTTACACAGTCCACTTGGTATGAAGGAAAGGGCAAGGCAATGGGGTGTGCTCTGCACGGGCTCTGAATTGCATGATAATTTGGCTATCAAAATCTTAAAACTACATTCCCACCACTGCCTGAGCCAGTCTTGCAGTGAGGGGGTGGGAAATCTAAGGTGAAGAAAGAAATTACAGCTGTCATATCAAGTGAGTTTAGCTGACATCAGAACTAAGAAGTCAGAAATTTAGCTCCTTTGCTAAACCTGATCTCCTACTGACAAGTATGAATGGCACTAGAGGTTCATGTGTGATGCTAAGAAATTCTATTTTAATAAGGGTAATTTGATCTTAGTCTTGATCTCAAAAATAACTCCCCTTGTGTTTTGAATGTTGGGAAGCATCTAGCCTTGAACAGTTCAGCCTTAGCAGTGTGATGAAGTGCCATGTGCAACTGAAAAAGTTTCTTTTGAGAGAAATGTTGTTTTAAATTAATGAAAATAAGCACTGTGATAATAGATTCTGCTTGGAATATGTACCACTATGCTGGAAACAGTCTTTAAACAGCAATTAAATCATATGTCAAGCTTACAGGTACTAGTCATGTACCTTAATGTGATGAATTTTTCTGGTCTGTGATGATGAGTGATGTAGGAATTTATAGAGAATACAGTCATCTAAAAGAGGTAGTTTTTATGGTAAGCCATGCTAATGAGTGAAAGTAAGGCCTATTTGATAGTTCACCATTGTGTTTGTTTGATTTTAAATGGGCTCTACTGTGTACATTCCTGGAAGATACCGTGCAGATGTACACAACTTATTTTATTTTAAAAGTTTTGCTGTATAAGTGCAGTATTACCCTATTTTTTATTTTTTTAATTTTTTTTTTGCTTGCCTCTCATCAGGAAAAAGAAAATAATGTCTAAAGTGTAAGTGACGTATTTCATATCTTGAAAATTTTCCTGTATGGAGATGCAAAGTGTAAGATAGATCCAGAGCTTCTGTTTGCATCATTAGTTGCTGTAATTTAGTACATTACCTACACTTAATCTTGTTTTGTTAAAGGTGTGATTTTAAAACCACCAACAAAAAACCAAATAAGCAACAACCTCTTTTAGGGAGATTTATTCTTGAGTAGTTTTCCTAATGACTGACAGACTGTTTGAATTTACTTTTGGTACCTGAAGTAGCAATTAAACCAAACCTTTTTTAGATAGATTTGTTCCTCTGGGAATCAGTTTAATCTCTGCAACAATTAGCACTGTGAACATAATGGAACTGGTTCACACCTACAGTAATGTAAATGAAATAAAAATTTTGCTCAGTGAAAATTCAACCAAAGCTCCAATGATGATATTGTTACCTTTCTCACTCCCACGCTCCATGCCTCTTGTGAGAAGATTTTGGGGCATTTGTTCTCAGAAGTCCAATTCACATTTTAACACTTTGGAGCAGACATTGTATTTAAACTAGCCATGTATTTCTCAATCTTTTCTTCAACCCAACATGAAGTTAAGCAACTATTTTCTAGTTTAGCTGTCAGGACATCAGTATTTAAATATAGTGTTCTTAAATACTTAAAATCAACTGGAATATCATTTTATAAGGCCTTCAATTGTGTATTTGTGAAACTTATTCTAACGATTTATTTTAGATTTTTCTAAACTGGTATTATATTGGGTTTGTAACCTAGTAAATTTTTTGCATTTATTAACCTGTAAGTTCAAGGCATTAGCAAATGTCAATGATATCAAATAAAAACAAATGAACAGCCGACCCCACACTTGTTAACACACTGATCCTAGAGATAGGACTGACAAGGATCTCCAGAAGTCATCCAGCCAATATGCTTGCCCTGCTGATATGCTCTTGGCATACTTGAACTCTTTATCTAGAGAGCAGTTATATTTTGGTTTTCTCTGCATGTGTTGACTAAGTAGTTGTTCAAGTATGCACAGGAAAAACAAGAATCATGTTTAATTAGTAAGGAACTAGGAAAATGTCAGCTGATTAGCATTAGAAGTTAGTTCTAGAATGATGGGTAGGAGGGAGGGTGGGAGGGTTGACTAGAGTAGGTGAGGTTTTCTGT
>WAAG01015904.1:18727-34288 GCA_013390105.1 Tichodroma muraria | reverse complement strand
TCTTCAAGTGTAAGAAGCTAGAGAGAAGTAATGAAGTTTGCTCAACTTAAAACAAAAATATAATTTTGGGGGCTGCTCAAAGAAGATTATACTTGGTGACCTCTGAAGTTTCTAATCTAAGAACCAGTTTTGTAATCACATTTTTCAGGCTTAATTTCAAGCATGTGAGAATTAATGAAATCAATGAAACTGCATGCACACGGTCAAGAATGTTTTAAAGTGTTTGCAGTTTGGGGCCTGTGATATTTGCAAGTGAAATGCTTTTATGGTTTGAGATTTTTACAAAATCAGTGGTGTTAAAATGTAGCACCTTTTTAACATTTGTCTTTATTCCAACTTAATACAGTAACACATCAGCATTAAATATATCCCTTTCATTTTATAAATAAACATTGCCTGTCAGTAAAAGTATTGGTGTAACATTTTTAAAAAAGGAAGTCATGCTTCTTATCATGTTGTATGTGACTTAAATGACTGTTTCATATTAAAACTAATTTTTCCTTATGTACTGCTTAAATATACCTGTTTTGGGATATCATTTCAGTACTTTTTATACAATCTTGAATGTGTTCCACATTGGTGACATGTATTTTTGCAACAACTTTTTTGTTTTGATTTTAAATTAGAGCATGTCTGATGTAATACATGCATTAGTGCTGTGGTGTGTGACAAAGTTAATGTATGTAATTCAAATTGGAAAAGTTTCCAGACTTTGTCCAACATTAACCCTGTGGCCAGGGATTAAATTACTATGTAATACAAATTATTTCATACCATGATGTGTTTTAAGCTACTCTATGAAGTATGTGAAACATTATTGTTTATGGATTGGTAGCTGGTGAGGTATCTTGCATAGAATGAGGTATGATAGATGGTAGCAATTCATGATAATTAAAACTGAGTACCTTTCAGAACACACAGCACTGATATGCATTATCATCTTGTTGCCATTACTTAATATGAATTTCTTAATGTTATCCACTGATGAATGGGTGAACATTTGGTAATCAGCTCTTGCGTGTGAAAATTCTGTTCTAACGCTCTTTACCTGCTTTACAAAAGATATAATTTTTTTTGTTTGTTTAGAAGGCATATAATGTTTTTGTCTATTGGATGTGATTAGATATATGCAGGAGTATGTAGAACTGGATGTATTTTAAAGTTATTCTGCAGTTGCTAAGTTTTAGCAGAAGCTTTCTATATTAGAATAGACTCTTCCCTAAAATTGGAAACTAAGTGTACTTAGCAGAACTCTTCAAGGCAATATAACTGTCCTGTACTACATCTTGAGTTATGCACATTCACTTCTTTATGTGGAAGTGATAACTTCTGCTTTATATAGAAGAAAAGAAAGGTCCCTTTAGTGGCCTAGTGCTGTGTGTAATCAGTTCTAGGGTAATTAGTTCTGAGTGGTGTTCAGGCCCTCAGAGGTGCTGCCTCTAGCTTGAAGTTTTCAGTGTCACCCTTTGTCTCCGTGAAGAAATGGCTTATCCCAGCACCATAGGGAATAACTATTTCTGCATTGTTTACCATAAATAATTTTCCTTTTCATGTTCAAAGAAACTGTCTCAAAATAATTTTTTTGATCTAACCCCACCTTTTTACTTGGAGATTTGTGCGCTTTATTTCAGGAATTGCTACGTACTGGAGACATTTTGGGATTGGAGTTATAAGAGTTGTCTGTTCCTAGACACTCATCTTTTCCTCTACAGAATGGTCTAAATCTGAACTTCCATATAACTTAAAGAGGGCAAGCTCTTGATATTTTTTCTCTTTGTTTTTCTTTCTTGATAGCTTTTTTTTTTGAAATGTGAAATAATAGGAAGTTGTTAGGGATTTTTATTTAAGACATGGTCTTTCCTCCAAGCTTGTTTTTGTGGCCATTAGAGCAGGCACTGTGGTCTTTAGGGCCTTCTGACTTGGAATTTTTCCCCACATTCTCCTTTTAGAGTTAAAAGTGAGTAGAAAAAGGCAAGTTACCAATCTACTGCCATCCAAACAATGCAAAATATAAGCCGATTAAGATTGTTGACATTTAGGGTTTGTTTTTGTTGGTTTTTTTTTGTTAATAATGATGTGATATTTTTACCTTTTAGAAGAACATATATCAGAATCTGATTCAAGTGTTCTTGGAAAATGTTTATGGTAGACTTTGTCCAGCACTGTATGTAACTTTGTTGCTTTCTGTTGTCTGGTTTCAATTTCTTTTGAAATAAAGATAATTTTTGTGGGGAAGTTGCCTGTTGACTTTCTGAAGATGATGTAATGCCTAGATGGACTCTTCTAATGTTGTGCCTGTGAGAACACATTTGGATTAGGAGTAATCCTGCAAGAAGCAGCATGAGGTCATATGGATCAGAAAATACAGCTCCTGCCTCTCTTGGAGAGCTCCACTGTTCTGTAAAGGTATTAATCTGTGGTAACTTCAAAGCAGATGGGAAAAGGTCTTGTGCCTTCAGCCCATTTCTTTCCTCACAGGATGGGAGGCGAGGCTCAAGCACTGTTTGTCCATATAGATTTTATTTTTTTTAATAACTTTCTGCACTTGGAAAGTGATTACACAAAGAATTATTTATTCCAGTTTAGAAAATGATTACTAAGCTCTTCCTGTTGGTTAAAATGCCAGAACTAACATGTACCAAATCACTGCTTTACCAATAATTTTTAGAAGAGACTGATATAGGTCCCAAGCCACATATGCAAACCAGTTTGTTGGAATAAACAGTTTCATAAAATGTTTCTTCTTTTTGTTAAAAATATGGAGGGATGAGAGAGAATTTAGAAAGGATGGGAGAAGAAAAGGTTAATAATTAGAGGTAAGGAGATGTAAACTATCTAAAGGATTTTTTTCTCACATATATTAAAACTTCTGAAGCCATTAGCAGTGAAATAACCCCAGAAAATATATATGTATTTATAGGCACCTGGAAGGTTCAGAATATTAATAATATTATTAAGCGTTGTCTGGAACATAAATCTGCACCCTTCGTAACTCAGGAGATGGGAATTTAGGAATTGGATTTTCAGTGGAAAAATTTAGCTTCTTTAACTGCAAACTTTTCACTGCAGACTTTTGGCTGATAAAGTTAGTGCCAGCAGAAGAACCACACTGCATGGGTGTCTCTTGTGTATTTTGCAAGTGTGTCATAGCGGGAGCACAGCAGCTTGTCCAGGTAAGGCTGCGGAGTGGGTGGGACAGAGGCGGTGGTTCTGCACATACACATCAATTCAAAACTTTTAAGCTTGATCCAAGACCTTGCTGTATCCCTTTTGTATCCTTTAGCAGCTAAATCTGCTACTTTGACATATAAAGATGTTAGTGATATTTACTGTGTCTCCTACAAGCTTTGCATTGCAGATCTAGGTTTTAAGTAAATAGACATTTTGGTTGATGGATTGGAGCTCTTTTGTGTAATTTGGAAAGACCAAATGCTGGTAACCATAACTGTGTCTTGTCTTGTAAAGTATGTATGCATAATATAGTTCTTCTAGCAGGAATAAATAATAAGTTGCTTTATTTCAGTATATTCTCTGTGATTAAACTAAAAATGACACCTGGGTGTCAAGGCAGAAGACCTGCACTCAAAACCTCTGACTTACTGTCTGTGAATGAACTCTCC
Source organism: Tichodroma muraria (assembly GCA_013390105.1). Classification (NCBI taxonomy): domain Eukaryota; kingdom Metazoa; phylum Chordata; class Aves; order Passeriformes; family Sittidae; genus Tichodroma; species Tichodroma muraria. Next base: position 30,668 of record WAAG01015904.1, on the reverse strand, counting down.
ATAACTGAAGGATGTTTTCTGGATGACCACAGCTGATGTGGTAGGAGATTTTGAGTTACTGCATTATAATCATTCTAGCTGCTGCTGCTATGTGCTTTGAATGTTCTTGGAAAGTGGAATTTAATTCAATTCTCGGATTCCAGTCCATGCAAGGATTCTTCCAGATGATATTGATGTGGGTGAGTGAGGGTGGAGAATAACCCAGAAATCATATGAGTTATGATGGATTTCTTGCTCTGAAAAAGTTTTAAATCTCAATGATACCTACTTTTATATATATATATACAGTACTTAAAAGTAACTTCTACTATTTGAATATTGCTGTGTATTATATGTAATAGAACGTAAAAATTAAATCGTAATGTAAAAATTAAATCTTCAGTGATACACATCAGAAATACTAGCTGATGAATGTGAGCCATGTTAAAGTCCATTATTCTTGGTCTCATTTTAAAAGAAAGAGGGAAAACTAGACTTTTTGTTTCTGGATTTTTCCTAATAGTTCTAGGTAATTGTATACTTTTGAGGAACTTAAACATACCTGAATTTTTGTCCAGCTGTGTTTGGCTCATCTTTCAGGCCATATTCTCCAGAAGCACTTGCTTTCAATATACTAGACTTTATTTTGGCAGATACAGTGTTACAGTTTGTTTGAGAAACGTGGAGTGGTAATGTGCAAATTACCTCCTGGGTTTTTGGCAGAGACAGCACAGCAGACAGTATTGCTCAGCAATAGCTACCTGTATGACCCAGTTGGTTCTAGGGGGCATGTGGAAGGTTCAGTGCCAGCACTGCCAGAGTAGGTCAAGCAAGGTGATCCTGCCCTCTGCTGAGCCGTGGTGAGGCCACACTTGGAGTATTGTGTGCAGCTCTGGGCTCCTCAGTACAGGAGGCATGGAGCTCCTGGAGCAGGTCCAGCACAGAGCTACCAAGTTGACTCAGGGGTCTGGAGAATCTCTCTTACAAGGACAGGCTGAGGGAGCTGGGCCTGTTTAGCCTCAAGAAGAGGTGACTGGGAGGGAACCTCAGCAATGTGTATAAATGTCTGAAGGGAGGTGCTAGAGGATGGAGCCAGGCTCTTCTCACTGGTTCTGAGCAAAAGAACAAGAGGCAGCAGGCAGAAACTGATGCTCAGGAAGTTCTGCTTGAACTGAGGAAAAACTTCTGTGTGGGTACAGGCTGCCCAGAGAGGCTGTGGAGTCTTCCTCACTGGAGATATTCCAGAACCATCTGGACACAATCCTATACTTTGTGCTCTGGAATGACCCTACTTGAACGGAGAGAGGCTGGACCAGATTGGACCCACTGTGGTTTCTTCCAACCTCACCCCTTTCTGTGGTTCTGTGTTTCAATCAAATCCATCCTCGGCTTTTGATAGTTTTTTGTCAGAAATTCTACACTACCAGCAATGTATATGGATGATACGAGCTTCATTCCTTCCTGCTCTGCTGAGGCGTGAGCGCTGGCAGCCGGCGCCGTGCCCGCGGCCCTCGGGCCCCTCGGGACTACGGCTCCCGGNCCGCGGCGATGCCGGTGTGGCTGCGGGAGCACAGCTGGCGCCAGACCCTCACCGCCGTGCACCTCTCGCTGCCCTTGCGCGGCGCCCGGGCCACCCCCGCCAGCATCTTCTGCAGCGAGCAGTACCTGAAGGTGGGCGGCCGCGCCCGGCTCGCCTCACGGGCCTCCTGCCGCGCAGGGCCGCGGCCGCGCGGTTACTCCGTACCACCGCTCAAAAGCACGCGCGCCGTGCACCATGGCAACGCTTCAAGTTCATAACCCTTTATCTTTTATAATCTCCCTCTGTGTGCTCCAGGCTGTTAAGCGCCCGTCCTGCGGCAGATAATGGCTTTACCAGTGCTCATTCCCTAGTAATGCTTTTGCCGCTCGACAGGTGCCAGGTGCCTTTACTCTCATGAATGGACTGAATTTATACATTTGGTTAATGTATATCATGTGAATAATAATCCTAAATTTGAAATCCACGGCTTCTGTTGCAGTGCTGAAGAACCAACTTTTTCAATCTCATTGGTAAAATATATAACCTAGTTATGACCCACCCTTAACGGGAAGGAAGCACCTTCTCTGGGCTTCTACAAGCCTCCACGTGGATACAAGGCAAATTAGTTCTGTCAATAGTATTTGTTTCTTGAGGTTTACTGTATGCTTATACTGAGTGTTTTGAATATGTAAGAGTTAATTTAAAGTAGTAAATATTAGTACAAATTATATTTTCATAGGTAAGCATCCCTCCCTTTTTATTTGAAGCTGTTTTATATGCTCCTATTGATGACACAAATAGCACAGCAAAGATTGGAAATGGAAACATTTTCTTCACTTTGTATAAAAAAGAACCAGCCATGTGGGATTCCCTGACTCTAAAAAATGGTAAGTTTTTTGCTCTGAAAATTAGATTGTGTGTAAGGAAACCGTACTGTGAAACTTCTGCTGGCAGATATCTGCTCGGTTCAACTTTGTTCATTATTAAAAATAGAAAGTATGTGAGAACAAAGAACATCTACTCATTCTAGCATGTATGGAACAAAACAATCTTTCTTGTAAAACTTAATTTTGCGTTTAAGCAAATCTTAATTTTTCTCTTTAAAATATGGGCTTGGTAGACCCTGGTTTGTTGAATTGTAACCATGTTGTATTTTACCAAAGTAGCAGAAGAAATCATGTTTTCATTAACCAATAGATATATATATAGTGATATATACCAATAGAAAACCAGACCTAAATGACTAAAATACTTCCTTTTTTTAAGTTGACAAGGAGAAACTACAATATCTGAGAGAGAATGCTATTCTAAAAGCCCAAGAAAAGGCCAAGGAGGAGATGGAAGCAAAAAAAATTACAAAACAGGAGCACAAAAAATATGCTTTGGAGGCCACAATGAAGGTGGGTTTAGAAGGAGCTCTGCAAGACATGCATGTAAATAGCTGCCTTCTAATCTGGCAGATAATTTGTTAAATGTATGTTATAAAATATGAAAAGCTCCAAATTTTATTATAGTGGTGGTGAGCCTTGTTATTTCTTTGCACTTAAAACATATTTATTACCAAATACAAAAATATTACTGACAAAGTGCTTAGAAATTGCCATTTTCTGTGAGTAATACTAATGCAAGTTTTTGGTGACAGGCTCAGATTTTTGTCTGTTCAAAGGAAAGTACAGTCGTGGCAAAACTATAGTCTTTTGTGGCCTTAGCAGGTGTTTAGTCCTTTAACACTGTGAAAAATACTGATTTAAAAAAATCTTACTTATTCTTTGTTGTATTTTATATCAGACTCAGACTTGCTTTTTTTTTTTTTTTTTGGTCTTTTGTATGTTTGTATTTTGTTTTTCTGCTTTTTATGTATATTTTAAGATATATTCTTAGAATTTTTATGAATATAAAAAAGTCTGGTCACTTCACTGGTGTTCAAAAGATTTTTGTTTTGAGCATGCAATGGAATTTTAAGATTGCATATGCAATATGGACCAAAAAGAACTACAGTTAGTGACTGTCTTAGTAGCAATGTTGTACCTCTTCTAAATATGTAATAATTTCAAAGAGAAGAGGAGAAATAAGAAACAGTGTATTCAGGTCATCACATATATTTTACATTTCTGTATTCTCCAAAGATGTACATTGGACCACGGCTAAGAGATTTTCACTGTTTAAAAGTAAAACTTATTTCTGAATATTTCTGGATTGTACCTTAGGGTTGTTAGTAAAATAGTTTAGAGATGAGACCTCTAAAGCTAATCAGAAATCTTTACTCTCACAGTAATTCTTAAGCATCCTAATTAACTGTGCTTGTATGGTCACATTATTGGTTACACTATGCTTGGGATATGAAACTGGGAAAATAATGGTAACTTTAACTTAGTCATGTCAGTATTATCAGATTATGTATCTCATAGGATTTTTTGTTCAAATAGCTAGAGGAAGCAGAAAGGAAAAGAATTGAAGATCTGAAAGAAAAAGAGCGGCAGAAGGTCACTGAAGAGTTGGAGTTATGGAAAAACCAACATACAGATGGTGATAAATATAAGAGCATACAAAAAAAAAGGGAATTACATCAAGAAATAGAGCCATTAAAAGAGAGAAAAAATGAAAAATTGAACAAAATTCAGATCCCTAATGAAGGAACTTCTAAGACCAGACTCAAATCCACAAAAGGTTGTATAATTGAACTGTACTTTATAATTCTTTAAAGTGTGGGTATAACTTTATTCCTAGATGTTTCTAATTCATCACTTATCTTTGTCTCCACCGTATTGAACCAGTTCTTTTAGCTCACAGCTATTTTAAAATTGTTATTTTCAGGCAATTTATTGAGCTAAAGCACATAAGTTCTTAGCTCTTGTTGAAGTCTTTGGAAATACAAAGGTGGGTTTTGTTCTAAGCTTTAGAAAAGTAAATCAGCAAGCCTTTCTGGCAGTGTAATGCAGACTTCCTGGCAGTGGGCTTTCTGTTACCCAAAGTTACCTCACTGCTGGATTTCATAGAAATATTCAATCTCCTTTTGCACTCTCTGTCCTGTGTCTTGGCTCCACGGAGAGCCAACTCAGGGAACTAAACCAGCAGAAGACATTTGATTTTTTGTTTGTTTGATTTGGTTAGTTTTAATAAGGTTAGTTTTAACTCTTATTGTTCCCCTGTCACAGCATCATACAAACAACAAAGAGAGAGGTGTAAGAGGAGTTTAAGTTCATTTGTGACAGATGCTGTGTAATTCCATTAATTTACTTGCTACATTAGGAAGAAAAATTGTTTAACCTTCCCTTCAAAAGAACAAGTCTAAACTTTCCTCAAGTGATTAGAGGTTTAATTCTAATGTGCCACATTTCTAAGTCAGGTGTACTTTGGACTTTGGTAGAAAACCAGAAAAATCTCTTGCTTCATTTTTCATTTCCAGTGCTCTAACTCTTTTCATAGGTTCCTGTAGTATATTTTCACAGAACTTAAAGGAAGAACAGTTACCAGCTCCTCGAGCTGCTGCTACAATTAAAGTCAACTTTACACCACGAGTTTTTCCCACAGCTCTGCGGGAATCTCGTGTTGCAGAAGAGGAGGAGGTGAGGTGGGGAATTATTTGTTGTGTATTCAGTCAATACAGAAATAGTGTTTGTGCCAAGGAGTGTTACCTGTGCAATAACCTTATCTTCCAAGGAAGGCACTCTTGTTTAAATTAAGATATAAAGAAACAATTTTATATAAAAATTCTTTTCACCGTGTGGTTATGCAGATTAATAAATAACATGTTCCTTTTTTGAGAGGGGGAGAAAAGGCAGCAATATTAATTTAATTTCTTGAAGTACAAAATTTTAAATATCCTAACTCTTATATTTAAGATTCTTTCCGTTCTGTCTTAAAAGAAGCTCACAGCTCTTTTGAGCTCGATTCAATGAACACAAAGTAATTTTGAAAAATCAAAACAGACAAATAAACAAAAATGTGTTAGGGATGTGGTAACCTGATTTCTCATGGTAATAAAATATTTGGGGAAACTTTGAAGTTTTTCATATTAGACACTATCAAATATTTTCCTCTGTCTGAAATATGTGGTCAATAGAATTCTTTTGATAAGTATGAGTGAAGAGATGAAAATAAAATCCTTTCTTGGATTTGAAATAATCTTCAGAAATAATACTAGCACATTTTGTATTTACAGTGGCTACATAAACAAGCAGAAGCTCGAAGAATAATAAATTCTGATTTATCTGAGCTGGAAGATTTAAAAGAAGAGGAGAAGAATCCAGATTGGTTAAAGGACAAAGGAAAGTAAGTTACATTCCACTTGAAGATGTATTAAAAATTAATTAGTTTTATGGTGTTTGTCTACTGTTCAGTTTTGGTATATTCTATTTATTGTAGACAGAGTTGCTGAATGTCTAGAGTAGTCATGGTAGTCATACTAGGGATTTTATTGACAGCTTATGGGGTTAAAATCTGATAAATCATGAGATGCATTTGTTGAAGCTTATGATGAAGATAATCATTGTAAACACATTATGCATATTCTTCTTTGAAGAAAGTTGAGGCAGTGGACTATTATACCTAAGTGGATTTAATTTAATTTGTACTTTTTTAGTGAGAGGTTAAACACCTGTGTACAATAAACTTTAGGAACTTCATACAAATATTGGTCTATTTATATAGCTGTGTTACACAGAAAGCTTTGATTAGGCAATCATAATCAGATATATAAAGCTTTCAAAATTAGTCCTGTGTTTACATAAATGTGTCCACTCTTACAATTCTTCATTGCTTGTAGGCAGTGACTAGTTTTGTCATGTATCTCTAAGTTATATTTTCAGTATCAAGGTGCACTGAACTTCAGCTCTGTTGTTCTCAGAAAGGGCTATAAAGGGGCATTTCAAAGGAAAAGATGCCAAACCCTCACATTTTTGAAAATAAGTTAACAGTACGTAGGTGTTTATTTTGTATTTATCCCCTTCTTTAAAGTGCACGTTTCACTTTTTGTTTACTACTTAGCAAAATGTTTGCAATGGGAGACTACCTTGGGGCTGTAAATGCATATAACCTTGCAGTGAGGCTGAACAATAAACTTCCCCTGCTGTACCTGAACCGTGCTGCTTGCCACCTTAAACTGAGAAATTTACACAAAGCTATCGAAGATTCCTCTAAGGTATAAAACTCCAGGAGCACAGGCTGTCATCTTATGCATTAATGTGATTTGTTACTGTGACTGTTCTCTTTTAAGCAGATCTGTAAATACATGTTGGTGCAATTCAAAGTTTTAAAATTCAAAATTGATATAATGAAGCCATGGTGAAATACTAAAATTTGGTAGTGATTAATGAACTTCCAGAAATTTAAAACAAAACAATAATATAATAAACCCTAAACCAGGCTTCCACACATTTGTGACAAATGGCCATATATTGGCCAGTATGTTTCTTTAGAGATAAAAATATTGTAGCAATATGTACACTTGAAAATTAACTCAACTTGGAGCAGAGAAAAACAAAACCAAAATATACTCATGCATTTCCTATTGTGTTGTGGTGTGCTTAATTTGGTTGGAAGGAAAAAAAAAAAGTGGTGGTGATGAACAGGATACCTTAAAAAACTTCCAACAAACCAAACATTTTTAAATAAGGGCTGTATTGTCCTGATGTTTTAGCAGCTGTTATTTGTGCAACAAGAGGAATGATCTCAAATGGCACCTGAATAATGTGGAAAAAGTTTTCCAATAATTATTATTTTGAAGTAGTAAGTACTTGAGTCTTGAAATTTGGGTTTTTTTGGTATTGTTTTCATTTTTTTTCTAGTAATTTCTACTAAAACACATGTTCTTTTCTAGTGTTACTTCTATGTTTTTTTGATAGCATGATAGGTTATATGATTCATGAAAATAGAACACATTATTTGAGTGCAATAAACATTTAACATGGTATTTGTCAATTTTTAGCCATGGCAACGTAACTGTAGTTGGCAAACTGGGGTGATGGATACAAATTTTAATGACTAGATTCACAAGCCATTTACAGTTAAATTTGAACAGCTATTTTCTATTTCTGTTTGAACAGTTATTATGCCACCGTATAATAATAGTAATTAGGTGAGAGAAGTGTTTGTAAATTAGAAAAAAACCCAAATTATGGAAAATCTACTTACAGATACTTTGGGTATTCTCATTTGTAAAGGCACTGGAACTGTTGACACCACCTGTTCCTGATAACGAGAACGCTCGAGTGAAAGCCCATGTGAGACGTGGAACAGCGTTTTGTCAGCTGGAATTATACACTGAAGGTGAGGCCTTGGGTTCATGAAAACATGCACAGGAATTGATAGTGACATGCAAGTAACTTTATGCTTAGCTCAGTGAGGCTGCTCACACCTTTATGTTTTCAGGGGTGACTTTGAAGGAGGTCTATACAATCTATGTCTGCTTGTTATGAACCTTTATACCACATTCCTTAACTTATTTTAGTTTACCGGATACTTGAAAAATCTTTACAAGTTTGAGAAAATGGATTGCATTTCTAATTTAAGGAGTTTTTCCATTGAAGGTATTAAAATAACCTGAAATATTTCTAAAATACTTGTGAAGTGCTTAGTAACATCGTTGTAAAATGAGGTAAGAAACCCATATTGATGAGTAAAATGATTCATCAAGTACATGTGATTTGTGTGAAAATACCTGAATTTACAGTGTCCCTATTCAGTTACCCAAGAGTATCAGGTTAGTTTTGTAAAGCAAATTCACAAGTGAAAACTGAATAATAGAAATTGAAGAATATTCAAAATGTCAGTGTTGAAGTACTAAGCTTTGGCCATTGTTTACCTTTTTCTACTTAGGCATCACTTGGTTATTCCCTTACAGCTTCATTTCTATTTTGAAACGTTATAAAAAAGACTTATGTAGGCATTAGTCCTGTGCTCATGATTTGGATTTTTCCCCACAAGCTCTAGTTTTCACAGTTCATGTCTTTTTTTTGTTCTTATTTTCACACTGACCATTTCCTCTCTTCTGCAGAACACTTTAGAACAGTCCACTCATGCACACACACATATATAGGTGTGTATGTACATGAATGAAGAGGCTCTGTTTTCATGTTTCAAAACCTGAAAATGTTTATGTGGTAGAGTGTTTCTACTAGAATGTTTTGCAAAATAAGATAAACAAAATATAAGTTTATTTGCTGACGAAAGCTAAACTAGTGTCATTCTGATGCCACCTTACTTAAAGACAAACCTCATGATCAATACTTTATGCATATGACTGGGGAGTAGTTATTTCCAGTTAGTTGCTAAAGAGGATGCTCTTGCATTATTGATTGATATTCTTATTAATGTGTCTATATTAGGTCTTCAGGATTATGAAGCAGCTCTTAAGATTGATCCTAGAAATAAAAATATAGAAAAAGATGCTGAGAAGATTCGACATCTAATTCAAGGAACAATGCAAAGTTCTTAATTAAAAAAAATATAAAAAAAAGAAACTCTTTGATGTCTTTGAGGACATCAGAAAGAATCTTATTTCTCTTCAGTGTGTGTTACCTAGACATTTTTCTGCTTCACTGGGAACACTTACAAAATTGGTAAAAGATTGGATATATTATTGGAAAGTATAGTATTATAAACATGATTAGATATATTCTATATAATTTTGATACAAAGTTGTCATATTTTTGCTTTTTGTTAGCATTCTCCATTCCTCTGACAATCTGAAACCCTGGACTAGAAGCGGTTCCTTTTTGTAAAGTGTTCTTTTCAAACTGGGACCACTTTAACTACACTTCTTTCACTAGCAGTTTTAGCAGACTTATGAATTTTCTGCATCAGTCTCTTTCCTGAATGCCATTTATGACTGACTTCTGTCTTTATAATAAAGTATGTATGGTGCAGATATATATTATTGTGTGCAGATTTTATAGTGGTGTATCAGGGAGCAGGTGGCAGGCACTGTTTCCAGCTGTTTTACTTAGAGCCTTGGGAGGGATGCTGAGGTGAGTCAGAAATGTCTGGGGTAGCTGCTGCCCCTGCTTTCCTACAGAAAACTGCTGTATTGCATTGGAAGGGGCCAAAATTACTTTTTTTATAACAGCTGGAAGGAGGGCAGTGCAGCAGTTTGAGTGCCTCAGTTGAGTGTAATGCTGTACTTACAGATATTACTGTTTTCTTTTTGTAATTACTGAGGGGAAGTGAGGGCTAAGGAGGAGAGACACTGGCAATGGGAGGAAGATACCTCTTATTCAACCCATCTTAGTCAGCCTTTCAACTAACAGGGCAAAGCTTTTCAAATTTGTTAACTGTTTGTGGTCAGAGCAAATATTGCTCAAGATGGGTATTGAAATACACGCATGGTGGAGAGTGAGGAACTTAACACTTTGACCTTATTTAGTAAACTGTGGACAGTGGTAACCTGACTCAATGACTATGGAAGATAGTAAAATTTGAGATTTACATCAATTTCTGCATTAGTGATAATCTTGAGCGTAGAAAATATCTTAATATGTGTGGCAGAAATAGTATGGATAGTAAAAATATGAATAAGAGTAAGAATAGAGTGAGACTGGGTAATTTGGTTTAGTTCTAACCTTTTTTTCTGAGATACAGGAATATGAAAAATAGAGTCCTAGAGAAATGTACAAGTGACTATGCTTCCTCACTCATGTTCACATGCATGTATTTTTTATTTTTATTTTTTTGCTCTGAAGGGAGTGAGTTATATGACAAATACTTCTTGGTCTGTTTATGGAAAGTGCTCTAGTGCTGTACTGATGAGCTGTTGGGGGTTGGGTTTCTTGCTTATAGAATTTTTTCCCCGTAAGTTGCTAGGAAACTAATTACTGGATACTTATGGCTACTTAAGAAAGACAAAAAAAGTGGCTGAAGTCGGGAGAGGAGTGTGATATCTGGCTACGTTTTTTTCTCTCGGGGAGTTTTCTCTTGGAGCAACACAGACACCCGAGAATAGAGGCAGGTAAAGGACGGAGGCTGAGGCAGCTGCTCTCGCTCTTTTTTGGCATCCGAGGGGACGGTCAGGCTGTCGCTTACTGCGGGGAGAGTTGACCGGCACCGCCGGAGCTCAGCCCTGAGGGACCTGCCACCATCTGCTCGTGCGCCCGGGAATCCTGAACCGCGCCCCTCCCTGCCCTGCCGGGAGCCGCGCCGCCGCTGCCCCGCGCCCGCTGCTCCTTCGCTCCTGCTCTGGGTTTCCCCACGCTGTGCCCCGCACCCCCTGCCTGCCGGGAGGTTTCCGCTGCCGCCGCGGAACTTGTGATACATCTCGTCCAGCACCCCGGGATTTTGCTCACTCCTGTCGGCTGTGACGGTAACTGCACCAAAGGGGAAGGTGCCTGCGGCCGAGAAGGCTGTGACTGGGTCCCTGGTTCTGTTTGTAGTTAATGCCGTAGTTATTGTTGTTGTTTGCCTTGTTATGCACACTAGTAAAGAACTGTTATTCCTATCCTCATATCTTTGCCTGAGAGCCCCTTAATTTCAAAATTATATCAATTCGGAGGGGGGGTGTGTGTGTGGTTTACATTCTCCATTCCAAGGGAGGCTTCTGCCGACACTAGCAGAGACCTGTCTTTCAAACTGAGAATGAGCCTGCCGTAAAACTCTGAGTAAGGTACCTCCCTTTGTGCTGTTGAGCAAGCCAGTTACAACCTGCTGCTCTTCAGAGGTGCAGTGAAGGCTTTTCATTTTGTTTGTCATGTAAGGCATGAAGCCGACACTTAAGTTGCTATCTTAGATAAAACTTGAGTAAGACTTTATTGACTTTATTAATGAGGCCTATTGGTTGTCATCTCCCATTTATTTTTTGTTCCAGTATCAGAGCACTGTTGGGGTCTAACCTCTGGGATTTTGGATCTGCTCTGTTTGTACAGTGCCTGTTGATGAGATGTGGTCTAGGAGAGTGGGGGGGAGTTAAGAGCTGCCTTATCCCCAGTCCGAGTGGCTTTTGGGACAGTTTCTCCTGAAGCAGCAGGGCCTGTACTTCGAGGAGACTTTCCAAATTAGTTAATTCCCAGTCATCAGAGTTTCTCCACCTGAGGCTGGAAGAATCAAAGATTTGTTGTCCATATACAGCACCTTCGGGTTTTTGTTGTTGGGGTTTTTTTGTTTGTTTTGTGTTTTCTTTGTTCTTGTTGCTGTTTTTGTGGGGGTTTTTTTTTGGGGGGGGGCATGTTGTGGGGTTTTTTTTGGTGGGGCCTTTTGGTCGGTTGGTTGTTTTTTTTTTTGGGGGGTGAGAGTGTGGGTGGTGGTGGCTTGTTTTTTCCTTTTCCTTAGTACAAGCGTTACTGGCATGTAAAGGAGCGCGTCTCGTCCGAGCTGGCTGTCCCTGTGCCCAGCTCTCCGGTAATTACACCGGCACAACGCTCCCCGCGCCGAAGGGGCCTCCGAGCAGGCTCCGCCCGGCACAAACGGCGCCGGGGCCGCGGGGCCCGAGCTCGGCGGCGCGGCGTTGCCATGGCG
>WAAG01015899.1:1715-13463 GCA_013390105.1 Tichodroma muraria | reverse complement strand
AATCATTACAAATATGATCCACAGAACCACTATTGGCATATAAACTGGGCACAACAAGGATTTTAATGAGATCTGAAAGGGTAATTAATTCATATTCTTGAAAGAATTATCTAAATGTGTTGAAACTGAAAACAAACAAACAAACAAACAAATAAACAGAAAATAAGTAAAATAATTGCAATGTTAGTGTGAGAAAATACTTAGAGTATGTAGAATATAAAAATAACTAAACCACATGGCTAGCAGAAGCATTTTCTCAATGTGGATAATGTCCTTGGGAAGGCTTTTATAAAAAATTAGAACATCTATAATGAACATGATGTCTGAAATGAATAAATTAGTAGCAAAAGAAGGGAACTAGCACGGTTTGGGTACATTTATTGATCAGTCAGTCCTGAGTAAGAAGGCATTTTAGATAAAGCTATTATGATCAAAATTTTCTGTAACAAGAGCATTTATTTTGATGGCTGTGCTTTCCTCTCCTTGAAGGGAAATTGCTATTATTATGGTTTTCTTCAAAAGGCAAAAATCTCAATATTTGAGTTAATTAAATAAATTAAAATGAGTACAGTATTCAAATCTAAAGCATTTCTTTATGGCATCCTTTATTTACGTCTCTCAGCTGACACCCATTATTGCTTTCACCATCACCACTAGCACCAGAATCTTCCAGTCCTAGTTCTGCTCTTCTGTACCAGTCTGACATCCAAAAGAAGTCATTACTCATCCATCTTTCTTGTTTCTCCAAGTCATACAACTAGTTTCACTCTATAAATCTCTTAACAGCTGTCTCTGTTTTATATTTTCTACTGTAGGATGCCTCAGATATTGAGCATTTAAAAGCAAGCATTGCTAAGTCATAGTCCATGAGTTTTTCAAATTAAGAAGGAATAAAATGTCAAACTTTACATTCTTGCTTTCGTGAGCAGCAAAGCTTTCCACTATTTACACTTCCGTGGATAGTACAAATTGTAATTCTGAATGATTACCAGGGGAGAAAGATAAAATCCATATGCACCTCTCAGAGAAATATATCCTGTTTTCATGTAATGAGGTCAGAGACAGAATCTTCAAAGTCATTCTGTTTTTGGAAGTCTTCCTCAAAAAATATTATTCTTTTTGTCAAGTTAATAGATTGTCAGAATATGATTTGTTTGTGGTCAGCATATTCACTCAGTCAGAGAAAAGGAAGATTTATGTCTTTGATATGTCCATTTGGGGTCTTTGCAGGATTCCTAGAAGGATTATCCAAATATATTCAAGATGAAAATAAAACCTCACATGAAAAGAAGTTCTTGTAACATTTATGGCAGCCAACAACCAATATTGGTTAAGAAATTCAAAATGGTATCATATGAGAAAAATTTAATGAGCAAAATATTCCCAATAGAGCTTTTTAATTTGAAAGAGGTCATCTAATTTAAATCTTCACAGATATTGGAAGTCAAAACAGAGGTGTAGGCAATGCAGGTCTCTCCTGAGTTTTTATTTTTGTATTGCTGGTGTGGCATTATTATAATTAAAAGCTGAAGCCTGTTTCCTGTACCTAATAGGAGAAATAAATGCTTTGATCATTTTAAGCAGCTAAAATTTGCATTTTGCTAATAAGACTGGTGTTTCTGATTTCTCATTCTACTTTACTCATAATCTAAATTTTGTAGGGCTATGTCTCTATGTATTTAAGAGAGGAAGGTGATGCCTGTGCGCCTTTCCATGCTAAAATATTTGAGGTATAGACCTACTCACACTTGTAATATAAAAGAAGTCTAGAAGCAAAAAAAAAGTGCACCTTATCCTAAAGTGGCCAGCACTACTGCTGGTGTCATGCATTTAGTGATGCTAATGTAGCATTTGGGAAACCATTTGGTGAAAACCTGTTGAAAACGAGAACTCCTTTTTCATTAATCCACTCATGCTTCTACAAAATAAATTTGACCTCTCTGGCATTTCATCTAAAAGAACAAACTTGTACTCAATTTGCTTCCAGTTGTAAAAGCTTTCTGCTCATACTTTCAGCAAGGTATTTTCTGTAGTGTTGGTTTGTTGTTTGGTTTTTTTTTTTTTTTCTCTCTGCTATTTAAAGTGTTGAAAAGAAAAGTCACTCCAAAGGAGATGAAACTCTCTTTGTTTGCTTTTTGTGGGATCCACAAAGAACAGTTTAGGAAATTATATTTGAAAAGAATCTTAAAATTTTGAAGACGAAATGTTTTCCTGAAATTTGAACATAATCATAGATGAAATTAAAGACACTGTAAATATTCTTTTCTATTTCAAGATATAATTCCTGCTTTTCCTTCCATTACTTGCTTTCTGAGGGTTGTAAAACTTGATTTCATGTATCCTAATTAAAAGAAAACATTAGAAAACTGGGATTTCTGAAGCCCATATAATGCTATCTTCTAGATATATTTTAAAGTGTTTGTGCAGTGGCCAAATGTAAAGAGGCATTATATTTCTTGCATCTTAAGATCTTCAGAGTAAGATACAGTAAAGAGTTTGTACAAAAATGCAAACAAGCAAAAACAGAGAGGATTTTAGATTAAGCAAAACAAGATGTCTCTCCTGTACCGAAGAGTTCGATGTTTTATTTTTTAATAGAAAAGTGCTTTTGATTGCAGGTATTTTTCTATTCCTATTTATTAGAGAGTTGTAGAAGAACAAAAGAAAATATATTTCAATTTGAAGTTTTAGCAGAATGAATATTTCCACTCTAATCTATTGAAATCCAGCTAAATTTATTGGAGTCCAGCTGAATAAAACAAGAGTCACTCTTTTTCTTGAAATTAAATACTTCACCCACGCTGGGACTGGAGATCTTAGTATTTTGGCTTAATCAATGTCCCATTGAGCTCACTAAAAAATTTCTTCCTTCACTTGATTCTTACAATTAGCCAAGAAGTTTAATGTCTCTTAATGGAACATCAAGCATCACCTCCTGCTGAACGTAAATTGGCCATTTATCTTTTGCTTTTGTGGTAATTGTGTACTCATTTCCAACTCCTTCCCTCAAAATATATTACTTAATTAGTATTTATAACAATGGCTTATTTTAAGATGAGCTTCAAAGGTTTGAGAGTAGTTTGATGAAATATTTCAACTGCTGACTGGGAAAGCCATTATTGCTCTTCAGAGGGGAGTCGTAGCCTTTATATAATTATTTTAACAAAATGGACCAAAGGTGAGTGTGAGGTTTTCCTTAAAAGGGTTATTGCTAATATTGTACTGAAGAGAGCATGTTCAGGGAACATGATTGTCTACTGGATAACAAGATTATCCCCTGCCAAATTCACCCTGCAAAGAAACAGGCATAATATGCAGTAAAAGAAAAGAATGTGACCACTAGTGTTCAGAAGAAATTTGAGATGATGTTTTTTACACTGAATTTGATCAAACAGAATTTTCAGACTTAACATTTTTAATATGACAAGTGTTTCAAATGACCATATCCATCAGAAAGACAAATTTCTTTCTGGCTTCAGGTTTCTTTGGTTCTATAAGACAATTTCAGGGTCATTTAAACCTATGAGTATAAATTCCTGCAAATCTTTCTTCAGCTATTTATCTCTGCACAAATACAAAAAAATTTGTTATTGCATGCCATCAAGCATAGGCATACTTGACTTCTTCAAAAATAGTTACTAAACTCTTACTTAAATAGATCATGTACCCTTTCATAAATTTTACACTCTTGCAATGACCTTTTATCTTTCCCGTGGCTTCTGCTGTGGGCATGTTATTGCTAAGGAAAAGCTTTTGCAAAGCTCTCTGATACAGGGTAGGAATATATTCATCAGGATTTCTGATCTTACCTGTGCCAGTCCGGGTGGTGTGCTATTGCTGGATGTATGAGGCGTGTGTCTTCACTTTGTCCAGAATTTACACTGTCCCAGGGTTAACATCCAAATATTAAAGTTTTTATAGAGATGCCTCTAGAATGTGGCCATCCCAAGGTGGAGATTTCACAGCTGAGCCCGTTGGTGTGAGGGAGGATGGGTGTCCACTGCCTGTGACCAGCGTTTACGCCGCAGCCCCCGAACCCTCCCTTCCCGTTTGTGGGGGAGTGTGTGCAGACGTGGCCTCAGCAGATGAGCCTGTGGGCTACGGCCTCCCCCAGCCCCAGGCTGGCCCCAGCTTATTTTCAGGACAGCTGCTGGGTTTGGCTTTCTTGTGGATGCATTCTCCTGCCTTAGTCTTGTTTCCTCGTGCCTGGACCAGAGGTAATCGAACAATGGCGTCACCGCTGTCGTATCTCAGGTTCTGTGAGGCAGCTCAAGTCCCAGCCCAACGCTGCAGTCGGGTGAAGGAGGGCTGGGCTTGGGTGGTCTCAGCCTCTCTATTCAGTTTAGCCATAAGGGGCAAAATTCCTTCCCAGCAACGTTTGAGCCATTGCCCATAACATTTCAGCCTCTGACACCTAGAAGCATCTCTGTTTATCTTGTGCCTCCACTCACCACCACTCAGGAGGTGAACAGAGGGACAGGTTTCATACGTGAAAAGCAAGGAGTACATTTTTTGAAAGTGTAAAAATGAGACTAAATTTGCTTGTGTTGTATCACGTAATACAAGAATATGAGATCCAGCTACCACCTAGAACTCCTTCCAAATATTTTATCTTTCTGAATACTGTCATTCTCACCAGTATGATTTCCTCTTGAGGTACAATGGTATTTACAGTGGTAAGATAGACAAGAACTCTTTCTCTTGGTTGACTTGTCCCACTTCAGCACTGAGCAACTCTGTGTATTTTAAGAAAAAAAATGCACCTGCAGCCAGTGTCCAGAGAATCCAAATAATGCTGTCCCTCTCAGCATTATATGCTTTTTAATCACACATTATGGCTTAACAGAGGACTGCAAAGTCATCAGCACAAGAGAAGTACAGACCTGAAGGCAAGATTAAAGAAATTACACGTATCCAATGGTCGATATGTGCCACAGTTTCTCCATGGGCCAGACACTAGGATTTAGGTAAAAGGGTGAATCTGTATACTGGGATGAGGGAGTGGTGAAGGAAGAAGAATAACAGGGAATTGGTCAAGGCTACAGAAAAAAAGATGAAGAAATCGAAGGCAAAAGAAGGAAGGGAGGTAAATCAGAGGTTGTTAGAAATGACAGACTGGGTGGGGTTGAGGTAAGGGATCGTTTCAATGGACCAAGAGACATGGAAATAAAAGGGTTATGGTCACATTAGGCAGGCATAGATAGGCACACACATATGTCCCCCCATATTTCTCACTTAATAAAAAATTAAAATGGAGATAAATGAATTTTAAAACTAACATGAATTCTAGCCTGAAGGCTTTGCCAGACCTTTTTTTTTTTTTGGTTAATTTGCAGTAACTAAAGAAAAAAACAAAATCCTTTGGCACTTCTGTCTCCCTTTCTGTTCTCTGTGTGGGGTTCATCTTAACATTACCCAGATATTGTATAAGAAAGCATGCTGGTGCAAAAGAGAAATGGCCCACGAGTCTTCAGTCCAGATATAGTCCGTGTGGGTAGGGAGTTAGCAAGACATGAGCTGTAACAATCTCTGCAAAGTCATTTGCAAAATGTGCAAAGGTCTGGCTACGTGCAGTTTAAGCAGCAGGTCATCTTTGTTTCTGGCAACAGAAGTACTTTTTGTGTACCTCAGGAGCCTTTATGCTTGTTTGACTGGATTTGTCTTCCTATAACTCCATTTCAACAAGTAAGACATCTGTCTCGGAATTAATCCTGTGTTTTTGATTAAACATCACTGTTTGTTTTTTCATCCTCATTCTTATTCCATCCTGGTTTTGGAAGAGCAAAAGCAAAACTCACGGCAGAACTCACCCAAACCTTAGTGAACTCTAAACAGACAATCTTTCATGTCACCTCGCAATGTAAACAAGTTTTAGATGCAATAGAAGTTATATTTAACCGTGTTATTAGGCTCTTTACCTGTGAAAGTATATTGAAAAGGGCATGTGATAAGACTGTTGTCTCCTCTGTAATTAATTACTTGAGTGAAACAAACAAAAGGCCTGACCATTCCCAATTAGGATATTACCCCTATTTGGACTATGAACGTTCTCCAGGATTAAAGAATCTGTGGGCCGTATCATCTGAAGCAGTCTCATTTTCCATACCTTCATTATGACCAGTGGAGCTAGAACAATTTACAAGGGTGGAAGATCTGACCTGATGTCAATGTGATAGATAAAATGATACTTTATTCTCATTATCCTTAGTGTCAGCACATATGGCACATCTATATGATACAATTCCCTTAACACACAGCAAATATTTACTCAGCTCCTCTTTTTGCTTGAGCTGGACCATGGGTGACCGGCTGCCATCATCCATCAATTCATCAAATGAAAGGTTTTGACCCTTACTTTATAAAAAACCCTGATTAAATAGGTTTCTTCATGAGAGAGTGTCCAAATTCAACAGAATGATGATTCTTATGTCACTTGTAGTACTTGGCAGTAATATTTTACAGTCTTTTGGAAAAACACTGATGGTATGAACCCAGTGAAGAATTACAGTTTATTTTGGCAGGAGGAACAGGGCTGAAGGATACCTGTATGGTATGGGGACTGTATGATTTTGAATGTTAATATAGAAAGTATGATTACTTTCATTTCTATTTGAAATAAATATCGAATGCCAAGTATACCAAGGTGCTCGATATGCAATATGAGATGTAAGACCCTCCATTCTGATGACAGTAACAAGGGCTATTCTGAAATCCAGAAGTCTCAATGCCTTGAAAAATTAATTCTCTCTCAGAGTTTTGTTTTATAAAATATATATAATTCAACGGCACTGGACGGCAAAACTACAGTGGCAAATTACAAGAGTTATGAAAAATTCTCTTTGAAGCTAATATCAAGTCATCAAAAAAATGGAATACTCCTGACCCTTTCTCCAAAGTGTAAATTAGCAGCCTATTGGTAATATTCAAATGTAAGCTCCTTTTGATGAAAATAATATAGGAAAGTGCTTCCCTACTGTGAATCATCCTAACATGAGAAATAGAATTTGGGTACTGTGATCTCTGCAAAGGGCACAGCAAGCTGGCAAATATGGAAATAAAAGATGAAAGCAATTTTGTGCATCTCTTGCCAATGTTTTATTCTCTTTTTAGTTATTATATAAAATCCAAATATCTCAAAGCACTTCTCTGTGTTGTTATAAAAACAAATTACTTGCCTAACCAATTAAATGTTTTTCATACAAAAAAACTGTAGCGATGAATGTAAATTAGAGATAAAGTATGTAATATACTGACTATGCTTTAGAATGTTTCTTGCATATATTGTCACCTATCAATAATAGGTGCTTTTACTGAAGCATTAATATTTACATAAAAAAAGAAAAAAAGGCAGTGATTTGAAATAGTATTATTACAAAATTTTAGATACTAAAATCTTTTGTTCCATAATTGTATATTCTAGGAAAAGAGCTTTTAAGAATTCTAAAGCATAGAGAAAGCAGATTTTTTTGATTTGTCACACCCAACTAAGACCACTCAGGGCAAAGGTTGTCCAGCTTAAAATTCCTCAGTACTGGAAAATCCCTTTTTCACTGCTAAAACCTTTATTATGCCAGTTACTTTTTCTGTTTCTGTGATGGAAATTAGGTTACATGTTGGCATATGTGTTAATATCCTTAAGATCGTTTCCATGTATAAAGCAGACAGCTGTGACTTTACTATCATTAATTTTGCTTGCTTTCTTTCATTCACTTTTGGTGGACACAGATTCTAAAATGTATGCTTTTCATCAAATGTTGACCCAGATTGCTTTCCAAGATTGCTGATAAGATTGAAAAGAATTTCAATAAACAAAGAAACTGGTACTCGTGTTACATTTTTATCATGACAATTCCAAATGAGATGTGAGAGCATTATTGATGATTCATTTAATTACTTCTGCAGAATCTTTATCTGACTTGAAAGCTTCCTTTCCTGAGGACAGATCTTTCCACCCACATACCACTGATACTCAGAAGTACTCTTGAAATAAAGAATGTTCTGCTTTGGACTGAAACGAACTTAGTTTGTAATTGCTAATAATTAATAAATAACCTTATATACGTCTTACAGTAAAATGGACAGCTAAAAATGGGACTTAACAGTGATCAATAGAATTTGTGTTGGTTGCTTTTAAAATATAGCTATTTGAATCTTCTATGTTCTTTAGCCCAATACATTCTTCAAAGCAACATATTTGGGTGCATGACTGTAATTAGCTGAAGGCTCTGATCCACAATAAAAGCAGAGAATTTGGAGCCAGAAGACAAAAAAAAATTAAAATGCTTGGCTGATAACTTGAACTTGGAATCAACCTTAGACTTTGGTCAATGGTAAATGTAAGTAATCTAAGGTAGTTACGGAATTGAACTGATATTTCTCCTCTTCAGCTAACATTATTGCACTCATAGTAGACATATTCTAGATAAAATGCTTTGGTAGTCACCATCTCTAAAGGACCTTCTTAATTACAGTTACCTCCTTAATTACCTCCAGAAAGCTCTAGGCTCTTTTCTATGCAGATGATCTCTGTGCCCACATGGTTGAGTAAGTGGTCTCTGTCTCCTTTGTAACAGGGAGAAAAGAGCTTATTATTAGTCAATTTGTATCTTGGATCTCTCTGAGTCACTACACTTTAATGATGGCTAAGGTGTTTGTGCACAGATGATGTGAGGTGTAATGAACTGGGTATTGAAATGTTAGGGGCACTGTGGATGTTTACACGTTAATTTTCTGTGCATTAAGGTTATGGGATTGGCTGAATTAGCAAGGTTTCTTATAATTTAGTGAATTGTGATGATAGAACCTTTTGAATTGGTTAAAGAATGGTGCTAAAAATGTCATCCACTTAAGAACTGGACTTGATGATCTTTGTGGGTGCCTTCCAAGTCAGGAAATTCTGTGATTCTGTGAGTAACAGATATTGTGAATTCCTAGAGAGCTGTATAATCTAGGCTCATACTAAAAATGTGTAGTTTATGTCATGTATTTTGTGTTGTACGTGTAAGAAGGCCAAGTCATAAGCAAACTTTGTAAGAATACCAAGAGGGGTGAGAATGCCTGAAAAGAAGTATGACCAAAATTTAGGTACAGATTTAAAGTGATTAGTTAAAAATCAGGCATATTGATGCACATCTGGCTGACACTTGTAATGTTAGAATCACTCCCTTCTCTCTTAAAGCATCTTCTTTCAAAAAATTGCCTTTTCAGTCTACAAAACCAATCTTATATTTCTTGTTATTTAATCCAACTTCCCTTGGGACTTAAAGTTCACTTATAAATAAGGGACATTTTTTACGAATGACAATCTTTGTCATGAACAGTGAGAATGTATCAGTCACAGGGTTTCAGAGAACAACTTCACCTCTACTATGGACAGGAGGGCAAACACCAGAAAGAAGCATCCTGCTCTAAAACCTTTCCTGTATCAGCTTGTTGGGCATTATGATAATTAGATCATCTGTCTATATAGGCTCCATATGGTGATTTTTCTGTAAATGTTTTCTTGAACACAATGTATTACTCTATTTACAGTTCCACATTGAAATTAACCTTGGAGACTGGATGATTAGAATCTGGGCTGAGTAATAGAAAAGTCTTTTATTACTCAGGGCAGGGGTGATGGAAATATTAGACATATTTTCTCTGATTCTGAAGAGTAAGAAAGAATTTAGAGATAAATGAAGACATGAAGCTTGCAGTACAGGCATGCTCAAAACATCTCAGACAGCCTAATATCAGAAAATCCTGACAAGTTTGCTAAGAGAGTTACCATGCTTTGTTTAAAAGAGCAGCAAATCAGCAAAACATCCCGGTCCCTTAGTCCACAGGCTGTAAAGTGTGCAAATCTTAGTTATGGTTCTGTACGAGCCGCCAGCTGGAACACTAAGAGCGTGGTGTTTAAATAAACTTAAATCCCTTAAAATAACAACATCTCCTTGCAATTTCAGCAGAGAGCAGTTTAATGAAATTGTTATTAATAGTCATCACCTTAAGAAATAATTAGAAGATAAAACAGAGAGAAACATCCTTAATTTAACCTTAAGACAGTCAGTGTGGGTGAGTAGAAGTGTTCAGTGATCACTCGGGAGCCAGACTGGCTGGGCTGTTACACCTCAGTGTCTACAGTGGTGGCCACAGTGGTTGCCCCATCAGTCATGATGAGCAACTGGCCCTGGGGCTCCAGGGTGGAGCATCTTGAGTCTGGTTTTCACTGCATGTCTGAGGCAATGTCAGGTGCCAGTTTACAGCCAGGAGGTCCATTTTTTGTCATCAGGGGCTGATGAAGGTCCTAGCCTGTTATTCACTTGCAAGGAAGCTGACACTTTTTGGGACATCTGCCACACTTTTGGAAAGTTAATTGAGAAAAAGAGAGTGCAGCATGTTACTCTTTACACATGCATGAGTGTTACATGTAACAAGCAATGATTTAATGGATGATTAGTGGAGAGCCTTTAATTGGTGGGTGGTCTCGGCATAAGATCTTTTTAAGACTTTGGGGCTCACTTGTTGGATTAAATTGTTATTTAATTATGTATTTCAGCTTTTGAAAGAGTTTTTATGCTTTCCTTGCACAAGATATTCTCATATCTGCACAAAAATATTTTTGATTACTTCAGACCACTACTGCTCTCAATGATGCTACATTCTTCTCTGCATGATTTTACTTCTTGAGAAAAATAAAATTGTAGCACTATTTCCTTTTTTTTTAAGAGGTCTAGAGCTGCAGTGTTCCAGTCCACCTTTTCTATTGCTTCTCAGTGTTAGGACCTAATTATTAAGAGATGTATCTGCCCAAATTAGGATGCAAATAAGACCATATGCCAAAGTCAAAACTACGGATTTTGTTTAACAGTCAATATGAGAAATAGGAGAGGCGAAGAGAAAGAGTGAGAGAGAGATTAAGCATAGATATCACCACATGGAATCCTGCGACACCCCTCTGGTACTTCTTCACCCTGGTCTGTTTGGTGGAGGGGGTCCCTGATATCCATGGGGCATAGGTGCTGTTCCCACAACTTGGGATGGCATGTGTGTAAGCAACTGCTTCCTCTATCACAGTTTGCCAAGGTGGGATGTTTATAGGTTACCCAGGTCTGTCCCTCTAGGCCTGGCATCTTCCTGGTGTTGCTCTCTGTGCTTTTCCCACTGTCTGCAGGGGGGGAGTCTTGTCCAGGATGCTAATTCCAAACCTTCACCTTTCTATGGGCCTGAAATTAACTCCTTTTTTTGCCATCTATCTGTTGTGGTAGCTTATCTTGTGGGAACTTCTTTGTCACAGACAATTTATTGTGCTTCTCTAAGTTGTCACACAGAGTCAGCTAGCCCAGCCACTTTGTTTGAAAGCACACCCTGTTCCTCCTCCTCAGCTCTGAGGGCAGTAAACCTACCTCATAGTAACAGACCTTCATGTGGAGTTGCAGTCACCCTTTATCAGACCTTTTTCAGAGTTTGCACTTACTGGTTCTAATGACAGACTGTAAGCCCCCCAAAACTGGCTCCACCAGGGAGCACCATAAGGGCTTAACCACCTTAAAAGGGCTTAACCACCTTAAAAGGGCTTATGGGATATTTGAAGTACTCTGAGTTAGACACACAGGTGAAATACTGACAAGATATTCCCAAGAGATCAAAACCACAAAAATACCTTACTGTCACCTTCAGGAAATCAGAGAACTTTGTCCAAAGTTTAGAGCAGCACTTTTACTTCTAGAGATAGGCATGTGCTAATTTTTTAATTTTTGTATCATA
>WAAG01015898.1:48514-65267 GCA_013390105.1 Tichodroma muraria | reverse complement strand
TTTTTTTTTTTGTGCTGCCAAATTGGTTTTGCTAGAAAGACTGCTGAAGGGGAATATTTAAACTTGCATTTGAATATAAAAGAATTTCTATTTTTCTAGACCTTCTTAAGATAACCACTTGATTTTGTGAATCTGATTCTTTGTAATTTGTCTTCAGAGCAGCCTTGCTAGCATACCTTGTGGAGTATTTGTATTTCTGTGAACATACAGCCAATCACTTTCTAGGCTTAGTTTTTTCTGTGTGCTTAGTTTTAAAAACACAGTTCGAAGAAAAAGTCAGTTATATGGTGTGACTCAATCTTTCAGGAGACTTCCTAGTCACATTTTGCTGATCTGGTTTCTGTGCTTGAGGAGACAGCATGTGTTTTTATGAGTTCAAACTTGTGACTTGAAGTGGCATCAACAGAAAACACTTGAACTACGTTTTCCTCCGATTGTAGCTACATTTTTGCCCTGGCATTTACTGATTATTATTTTTTAATTATTATTAATTTTATTTTTTTTCCCCTGCTTCCCTGTGTGATTATCAGTCTGCAGTGAAAATTTGATCAAAGTTGATGTTGTATTTTGTTAAGCTCTGGCATGCTTGGTTTTTTTTGTAACTACAATCTCCTCAGCAAAATGTGATGTTTTCGTTTTAATCTTTCAAACTAAGATAGTGCCCAGAAATGTTGTGCATGTTTCCTGCTGTTTTCTTCACACCCTCGTATATATCACCTTCACCTTTCTGTTTTCTATAGTTTGTGCAAAAACTGAGAAATTTAATGGGTTTCAAAGGTATCCTTTAAATTGGTGGTTTTGGTATGACAAATATCTGATCAGAAGCCACCTGAGGGCATCTACCTGTGCACTTAGACTGTCTGCCTGACAGAGCACCTGGACCTTGCTCCATCTCCTGTGCTGTCAGAAGCTCTGAGGGTGCTTGGTGACACTGTTCCCCTAGTGGAAGTTCTGGTGGAAGGGGATAGCTGGGAGCAGGAAGGTGGGGGAACTCACAGTATTTCTGTTTCCAGAGCTATCTGAAGCTAGGGCTCATTTCAAACACTGAGCATTTTGTACAACTCAGGGCACATTTCTGTGAAGTCCAGCCCCAATCTAATACCATCAGTCAGAGTTTGGTGGCAGGATTCTGGAAGGATCTAGGTTAGCTCATGAAATAAAGAAAGTGTTTTAAATTTCCCAGAGAAAGCATTTGTAACACTGGTCCTACAACTGCTGGCTCTTTTCCCAAATGACAAGCACAATACAACAGCCTCTGAAGCTGTTACCTGAACAGGGTACCATCCCCAGCTCTCTTTTCAAGGGCCTTAGCTGGGGAATCTCTGCGGAGATTTTTTAGTTTTTGTTTAGTTTTTAATTGGGTAATGAGCTGAGCAGTTTTTCTGGCTTGCAGGGTGAACTAGAACAGGTTACTGCTCTCTGGGCCGCAGGCTTCCCCTGCCCTACGTACCATCTGCACAGGTAGAAACTGGGAAGTAGCTTCTAGATGAAGGCACCTGAAGAGTGTGTGCTGTGATGAAGTTTCAGTCAGAAGCAGCAGCAAGCTAGTGTAGGTATCTTAACAGTTGCAATAATGTGAAATGGATTTCCAGGAGAAGGGGTTTTGCTGAAAAAACAAGTAGAGTTTGATTGGATAGAAATCTTAATTTTGTCCAGTGTTTGGGATAATGTAAAGATGCAAAAATTGTTTTCTATCCTACTCCTGAGTTGGCTGAGGATACTGTATTCTCACTAGGCTTTGACCAGACTCGTGTAGACAGTCCTTAATCTGCTTACAAAAGAGAACAATTTGAATATGGTACATGTACCTGGGAGTGAATCGTGAGGCTGAATGAAAAAGGGCAGAGACTTGTTTATTTGGAAAGTAGGGTTGGGGGCTGGCTGCTGTTAGTCCCACAGTCTGAATGCACAGGGCTGTGTGCCGGGGGGCACTGATACCCTGCAGTGCATGGAGGAACTGCCAGTACGTTTCTGTACGGGTGCGTTTGGTTCCGTAAGGAACCTTGGGGAAACCTGTGGAAAAACATCTGAAGAAAACCAAAATGCCAAATGTTGGGTGTTTCTTTCCTTTCTTCTTTCCTTTTCTTCCTTTGGTTGTTTTAATTGTTCTGTGGTGGTTTTAATGGATTTGAGACAGTGGAGCAGCAGCTGCCTTTCTGATTTTTGGCTGCTTTTTGTGAATAATTTAAAAAGAAAATTTACATTTTGGAGACAAACCTGTGGGCTTTTTTATTGGTACAAACATTGTATTTAACACTAGGGGTTTTGTACAGTTTTTTGCCTTTTCTACTAGAAAACAATGTAAAGTGATTCACAATGTGACGAGAAAACAAATTGCCACTATGACCAAATGTAGAGTCTGTTCTGCAGTTAACGGGATTTAATCAACTCGAAGTCGTGGTTCAGTCGTAGAAATGCTTTTCTTTACCTTGTTTGAGCTGTTCCTTTTTTTCTTGTTTTGATTTGCAAAACAAAATGTCTTTTTGTGTGAAATTGTGTTGTACTCTGTAGAGAATTACAGATTTTACTTTAATGGTTTAAAAAGCAGAGGAGCGCGTGTTGCTTTTCTGATCTGATCACAGAGTTTGTGTAGTGGATTTAAAAATGAAAAGATTTGTTACAAGTTTGGAACAAGCGAGTATGTGTTAAAGGAATTTTCTTCCTTTTGTGTGTGTGTTTTTTTTTCTTTTTGTCCCAAAGGGCAACTTAAAGCTGTTTTAATTGCACAGACACACCGACAACAAGTCATTTTGTATATGCCAAGTGTGGTACCTTCCTTTGTTTATTTGCTATTAAACTGTTTGAGAAGAGTCCTTGTGTGTTGTATTTGTGTCTTAAACTTGAGGTTCTTTTTGGGGTCCAAGTGTGAGAAGATGAAGAGAGAGATGAGAGAACTATTTTACAGTTTCTTAGCTGTGAGACACAAAAGTATTCATGGCCCAATGCCACTTCTTCTGGATGTGCCGTATCGTCCTGGATTTTTACTTCTGTGTGGATGAGCTACTTTGAGTAGAAATGGAAAAGGTTTTCTGGTTGATATACCTCCATTTTGGGTCATTTTACAGTCAAGTCCCCTTTAGACAAGGAAAAGCTGAGGATCTTGGATAATGCAAATATGTGTAACACTTGGGAGTGAGGAGTAGGCATATCCAGCCTCACAGAACTGGTGCCACGCAGCCACTTGCCTGTCCATGCAGTTGTGCTTCAGGGTGTTTCAAGGGCTCAATACCTTGGGCAGAGCAGCAGCCTCAGCTCTGCAGGAGCAGCCCAAGCGCCTGGTGCTGTGTGGGATTAGAGAGGCACCAGCCGCTGCCACTCGCACAGCCCCACACTTGCCACGGCCTCCTTCCCCTCGCAGGAACACAGCCAAGCTTGCTGAATCTATCCTGGCTCTGCAGCATCAAGGTACCTGCAGCCCCCAGTGCTCCTGGTCCTGGAAATACTACACAGGGAAACTGCAAATGGATTTGCATTGCTTACTAGTGATAAGCAAAGGCTACCTGCTTTGCTTTTAGAACTAAGGTATCTTTTATGATATCTCATTTCAAATTAATAAAAAGTATTTGGCATAGCCAAAGCATAATTCATATAGAAACCTGGCAGAAGTTTCACACGAATATTGCCTCTCTCAGAAGGAAAGTACCACAATGGCCATGGTTTTGCTGCATTTCTGAAAGCTCCTAAAATTCCCTGATGTTACTCCTTCCTTCTGTCTTGCGTCTTGGAGACTTGCAAGCATTTTTAGGACAGCTACGTTTCTCCTCTGTGTCCTTCTGCTGTGTTATCTGGCATACTCTGTTTCACCCCATCACTTCCTACATGATTGTAAATCTGAGAGCACTTGCAAAGCATCAGGATTCAGTGCTGCATTCCTTGCCCTGAGCGCACCAATTGCGGCACGAGGCGCGGAGCCACCTGTTACAGACTGTGCTGGGATCCCTGCAGTTAATTTGCAGCTGTTGAGAAGAGAGGCTGGAGGGATTTCAGATTAGATACAACTTGACACCGAGGATGGAGAGAAACAATTGAATCAGAAAAGGGGTTTGTTCAGGCAGGATGGAAGATTCCAGCTTGTGCAGAAAGTTCGCTCACCTCATCTTACACAATCAAAGCTTTGTCAGCTACATCTTACAGAACTGACACCGGATCCCTCTTGGGTCAGTGGTTTTTTTATTTTTTGAAGGCTTTTTCTTCAATTTAAAAGGCCACCACCAATCAGTACGCAATCAAACTACACCTAAAAGCGAGTGTATTAATCTCTGAAAATAATCAGCATTTTCACATGAGTTGTTATATTTATCAGCATTTGTGGATGAAATCCTGATGCTGAATGTTTTAGGAGAAACCTTTCTCCTCTCGCATCCACCTCCACCTTTCACTATTTGTTTTGACTCCAGTCTTCCTGACTTTACCCACCACATTCTGCTCTCTTCATACGCCCAGGAGTCACCGGGGACGTTATGAAGAGCAGTGGGGAGGAGGAGAAGCAGGTCAGTGTGGTCACTCTGAAGAAGTGAGTGCGTGATGAGCCACACTGCATGTATGACAGGTAAGATTCCCTAATTTGATGTTGCCAAGCACCATTCAGGCTCATTTATTTGCACTTCCTGAAGAGAAACAGGATAACTATAGAAGTTGTACCTGAATCTTCTATGAATTACAACTGTCTTGAGCCACAGACAGATGCCATTGCTTTTTTTGAAGTAACACAGGCAGTCAGTGTTGATCTTTTATCCCTCCTTATTTAGGCAGCTGCAGCTGGGCTCAGAGTGGTATGCTCCATATCAGAGCATGTTCCTGGCTTTCTGAAAATGACCAGTTTCAACTTGATGGATTTAGTCCTTATTTTACTAGGGTGTTTTTATCTCAACAGGTAAATTGCAAACTGTGAGTTGATTCCTAAGAAACTAAGCACTGTTTCGTAGTGCTCAAAAGCAAGGAGGTAAAGTGGGGTTAATAAAATGCAGGGCAGATCATCTCCTGTTAGGTGGGTTTTGTCAGGCTTCGAGGCACCCTCTTTTCATTTTGGCTATGCTGTGTGGGGTAGGGAGCAGTGCTTTGCTGATGTGGTCCAAAAGAATCTCAGGATGAGTTTGAGTTACAGGCAGCTCACTTGTAGAAGGTTAATTTTGCAAAGTAGTATGTTCTACCGAGAATGATATAATTTTTGTTTTCCCCATTCCTGAGTCCTGGCTTGATTCTGTTGCATAGCAGGCTCCAGTGGCTGCTTTCCTGGCCTCTTCTCCAAGTCTAGAAATCTGAATGCCTCACCATTATCAGTGCATTCTGTGGGGACTGATCTTCTGCATCTTGTTTCCATCCCACCACCTACATCCAGAGATACATATAAGAATTACTGCAAGGAGGAGAGATTTTTTAAAATTCTGAATCAGACTTTTATGCAAAGTCCTAAAATCTATAAAGTACCTAGCTAATAATTTCAACAGTGCTGCTGGAGTGATTTTCACACATTAACCAGCAGTGCCTCACCATTAGTTTTCTTCAGCTTATGTAGATTTTTCCATAGTTCCAGAGTTTGAGACGACATATAGTCTATGCTGAAATATCATCTACCACATTACATCTCTGAAAAACAAAGCTAAGTTAAACAATGCAAATATCATAGTGTATATGAACTCCCAAAAGAGGATCAGTCTTATTGTAGCAAAACCCTTGTACAATTTAAAACATTTTTCTTTTAAAAATATTTTTCTGAGAAAATTTTGGATAAATGACAGATGTAATCTCTTAAGATCATGATTGCTATGATGTAAAGCCTCTGGGTAGACTATCATTCCTTACTTTGTGTCCTGCTTTCCTTAAGGATATTACCTCAGGAAGGCTCCCTTGGGTTTTTGTTGACAGACCAGGATAGTCTGATTAGTCTGGTACCCTTTGAGGTGATTCTGTAGGTATTTAACTTTGCTTGGGGAAGAACTGCCACTAAATTCACCAAGAAGCAGGGAGGCAGCTGGAGACATGACTGACTTTGCAAGCAGGTCTTAAAACTTCAAATTGCTTCTCTTTGCCCGGTAAAAGGATCACAAATCTGGTTCTTGGAGCTTCTGCGTCTGAAAAACATTAGATATCCCTGTATATTCTCCACCTGCCTCCCTCCCCCCAGGTTTGGTGTATCTTCTTAAGAAGGACTGAATAAATCTCTAGACCACCAAGGCTGCAGCACATTGATGACACTATTAAATGTGACTCCTAGAGGGACCAGTTTGACGTTTTCAATGGACCGTGGGAGACATAAAGCTACCTTTTAATGGCGCTAACACTTCTCTCCTGCAACCAAGAAGTGTAGATATCTGTTGTTCTCTATTGTTTTTCATCAAAACAGATCATCAAGTTCTGGATGCAGAACTTAAGCAGTCCTATTGACAACTTATGTTGGAAACTTCTGGAGGACTGCCAAAAGTGAATGTTTTCACTCATCTGATGGCAGGGAGCAACATTCAGTAAAACAAAGGTTTTCAGGATGGTTAGCTCCTTGTCCCTAAAATTAGGAAGTCAGAGGTGTATTTGCAGTGAATCTCTGACAGAGCTGACCTCTGTCCATAAAAACAGTCTATAATGCCAGCTGAGGTCCTCAAAAGGGAGGCTGAATTTCGTGCCTAGCAAAGTATCAAGTACATTGTTGCAAGTGTAATGCTGCACACCTGTACACACTGAAGTTGCCTTGTTCACACGTGACTTTTAAGGCATGTATTTTTCCTAAAGCTGCTATTCCACCTGAGTCTGCTTCCTCCCAAGCTAGCCCACCACCAGCAGTGCTTGTCTAAGGGGATGGCCAGAGAGGAAGGAGACAGACGGGGCATCCCGAGGCTGTGACTGCAGCCAGTTGTCTCTCCCTGCGGTATTTATAAGCTGCATACTGGCGGGCAAGGGTGGGCAGTTGGCACCATGACCTTGGGAGCTGGGGAGCCTGACTAGAATTCCTGGGAGCCACGTGAGCTGGACTGGCAGGAGCAGCTGCAGCCAATGGGGAGGAGACCAGCACTGGCTGTTCAGATTGAGTTTCACTCCTGTGGCTTGAGATTTTTCTCTTTCTCTCCCCGTCGTGCTGTTCCTCTTTGTTTATGGGATTGGACAGACGAATGCACTGATGGAGCCCTAGCAAGCAAGATGTTTGCCTAGTGGATTTGGGATTCTGCCTTCAGTGCTGAGCAACCGCTTCTTGCCATTGCCTACCACAGCTCCAGCCCCCTGACATGGCTGGGCTTTTATGGCTCTGGGCCCTCTGAGCACACAACCCGCCCTCTTCTAGTGGGGCATTTTACGTTGTGTTCTCTTGTAAGCACGTCCTTTTTGCTATCCTTAGAGGTTAGTGCATGAGGCTTTTTAATCCATGGGAGATGGGTCAGGACCAGACAAAGCAACAGATAGAGAAAGGACTCCATCTGTACCAGTCTAATCAGACCGAAAAGGCCCTGCGAGTCTGGATGAGGGTTTTGGAGAAGTCTGCGGATCCTGCTGGCAGGTTTCGGGTTTTGGGTTGCCTCATCACTGCTCATGCAGAGATGGGCAGATACAAAGACATGCTGAAGGTAAGGTGAACTGGAGATGAATGCATGCCATTGTGTCACACCCACGATGGAACGTGGATCTGGAGACCAGAACCTGAAGTGGGGGGTGTTTTGTGTGTAACAGAAAATACCAGCTATTGAGAGCATGTTCTGGGCTGCTGTAATCACTGTGCTCACCAAGAGCTCCAGCCCACGAGATACACAGAATATGATTTTTCACTGGGTCTGATTCCTCAGGATTCCTGGGTTATTTAAGTTCTCCAGTTATTCATGGGAACCTTTCTTGATTATTTCCCACATACAGGCACACCGTGTTACCAGGCTTCAGAAAAAGGTATGAGAACAGGGCCTTTGTCCACTACAAGCTGTTTACAGTGGGTATGTCAGCAAAAAAGGAGACCTCCAAGTGGATTTTGTAGAATAAGTATCGATCTTGTGGAGACATGTCTGTTAACTTGTCCAGCTTCTGGCTGATATCTAATATAGATCCTATATTGGATTCTTTAAATTACAATTATTTGTTCACCAGGGGGTTGATTAAGAGGGAAAAGAAGATGCTGTTTTGGTGAGGTAATTGAGACATCCCAGATGTCTCACAGCTGAGGTCAGAGACCAGCTTCCAGTTGTCAGGACAGTATAGAAGAAAGAAGGAAGGATTTGGGGCTTGATGGAAGAGTGGTAAAAAGCAGCTGAAGTTACATTTCAACCGCATGAGGATAAACAGTTTAATTAAATGTACAAAAAGAAGCTGGTGTGTGGATCTGAGAAGTAGAGGATGTGTACAGAGAGCAGCAGGCAGCATTTGGGAGGGTGACTCAAGAATCTGCAAGACAAGGCAAGAGAGTGTTGTAATAGTCTTAAGAAACTATCCCAGCCTGAAATAGGGTCTTACTAAAGGGCTTTGATATTCTTGTCCTGATGTTTTGGGTTACCTCTTACTAGACTGGCTATCATTCAGCATTTAGAACAAAACATGAAAACATCTCATGGAAATGTCTACATCTCATGGAAAACTTTTTGGTAGCTGTGTTTGGAATTGGAGGGGGGAGAGGGGCACATCTTACTGGTAAACCCATGCACATGTCAAAGCCCTGTACTGAAACCAAATACTTAGGATGAAGAAGAAAGAAGAGGTGTTAATACACTTGGAAAACATTTGAAGACAAACAATTCTGTTAAGTGGTGTGAAATACAAGTGCTGGCAAAGACAACAGACTGATTGGGAGGGAGAAGAAAAAAGGGTAATTTGTAGCTACCTGAAGGAAATGCTGAAGGCTTCATGGGGAAGAAAAAAGGCAAAGGAGTGAACTTAGTATACCCAAACATAATTCCTTACCTGAGAAGAGAACAGAAAGTGGGATCAGAGTAGGTGAATTTTAGTTCTTCACAGTACTAGGAAGGAAAAATGGCTTCAGTCAAACTAAAGATTTTACACAACAACTGGTCAAAGGATAGAGAAAGGAGAATTTTAGCAATAAGCCATTGAGACAGGAAATATCAGGAGAAAAAGGGTCAGAATTAAAGGCATGAAATGAAAAGTGATTTAAGAAGGGTTGTGATACTCAACCTCTTTTGGAGAGGAAAAATTACTTTGCATCTCAGAAAGAGGCTGTGGCAATCAGAAAGTACTGAAGAACTTGTACAAAGTTAAGGGAATACAGGGAAGCACGAGCTAATGCGCATCACTGAGTCCACCTAGCAGCTTTCCTAAACTGTAATGGAAGCTGAGAAGATAATTACAAACCCAACGTACACAATTTATGGTTGGTGATGTTTGGGGGGCTTGGGTTTTTTTTGTTTGGTTGGTTGGGTTCTTTTGGGGTTTTTTGGTGTTTTGGTGTGGTTTTTTTTTTGTTTCCAAAGAATGTAAAATATTCTAGTAGCCTAAATTATAGGCTACTATAAAAACTATACAAAAAGGAAGTAATTGATCCCTGTGGAATTTGCCATCCATAATACTACCTGATAATATCTAAAAAAAATTGATAACTATTTACTTTTGCTACTGATACTAATTCAAGCCAGCAGTGTGCTTGCTTCATCACAAAACATAAGAGTTACTGCTTAGAAGAGTTTGCAGCCTGAAAGAGATTTCATTTAAGACAACAGTATGCAACAAATCCCGGTGGTTAGAGAACTAAAACTGTAAGATCAAGACTGCGACTTAGTAGCAAAAAATTCATTGAAGAAGTAGCTTACTTTTTTCTGTTAATAGAGTACTTTAATAGCTTAGGAATTCCAGAGAAAGTGGGATACATTACACTGAGTGAAAGAAAACAGAACTGCATTATGTCAGATGTTTCCTGCTTCACCAGCTTCTTTAGGGCCATTTAACAGCTGTTTTGCCCTTACTGCCAGCCTGGTTCATCTTCCCTGCCCAGAGACTGTGTGAAGAGAGGGAGAGGTTTCTTCAGAGTCTTCATAGGCCTTTCAAACCACCAGATAACTGCTCAGTGCATAGGATGCTTCTGCATGTGCTGATGGCCTTGTCTGCCCTGCTCAGAGATGAGCCTCTTCTCCAGTACAGGCGCTACTCTGTGGGTGCGTGAGCTGTTTTTAAATAAACTACACACTTTTGTAAACACTGTCTTCTCTACTTAAAGTTTGCAGTGGTACAGATTGACACAGCACGGGAGCTGGAAGACCCAGATTTCCTTACAGAGAGCTACCTAAACCTGGCTCGCAGCAATGAGAAACTCTGTGAATTCCAGAAAACAATCTCTTACTGTAAGACGTGCCTGAACATGCAGGGTACCACTGTGAGCCTGCAGCTGAATGGCCAGGTGAGCCTCAGCATGGGCAATGCCTTCTTGGGCCTCAGCATTTTCCAGAAGGCTTTGGAGTGCTTTGAGAAAGCTTTACGCTACGCACACAACAACGATGACAAGATGCTGGAATGTCGAGTCTGCTGCAGCCTGGGGAACTTCTACACCCAGATAAAGGTACAGTAACCTAAGGGACAGAAGGGTGATTGTGCCACAGGTTCAGGGAACCATTGGAAATCACGTGAATTTCAGCCTTTGTCTTTCCTACAGGAAGTGAATTACTGAGAGAGCATTGTAAGCTAAAATCCCTTTGTAAAATCCAAACGGAGTACTTTCCTCCACAGTAAGGATGGGAGGATTAGTGTCATATTTATACAGCACAGCAGAAGCAGCTGTGAGTATGTGTGTTGAAAAGATCAAACTTAGTTTCAAAGAAGATCACATCAGAGACACAGGGCTGGCAGCCAAACCCCATGGATTCTCTATTTCTACCACTATTGTAGGCAAATAGCTGCCAGGAGGCAGCTGTAGGTAAAACCGGGGAGGGACTGAGCACAAGGGTGATTTGCCAGTTCTAACTTCTGGTGCAAACAGCAAAAAATATTTTTTTCTCACCAAGTCCTGATTTCTTCACTCACAGAAGATTCATCACATGAAATGTGGTGACCAAAAATTAAGAAAATAACGTGCTGAGTACTTTTCAGGTGTGAAATAAGAAGGGAGAAAGGAAATTTGAGAAGTTGTGGTTTCCTTTGTGCATTTTGGAGAATTGAAAATTATAAGGACTTTTTCACTTCTGCAGTGTCATATAACTTACTTGAGAATGGTTTTAGATATTTAGATAAGTTTTACATAATTATTGTAAATTAAGATTTATTTCTAACATCCTTTTAATGCAAAAAAAAAACTGCTTAAAAATTAAAATGTATTATTACTTACTGTGAATTTGATGAAGCCATGAGTCTTAGTTCCTCTTTCCTGCAATGCTGGATAATGAGCTTCTTGGAGATCCCAACTCACCGTGTGGAGAAAATGAAGACTCCATGTAGATGAAGGCTCCAAGTAGAGATGATGTAAGAGCAGAGGAAGTTTTCAGCCTTTGCTTATAGAGGAGGGTAAATGGTTCCTGCAGAATAAAGTTAATGGCATACTACATAAAATTAATTTGCTGGGTCATTGCCCCAGTGTCCTGAACCCAGAGAATAATATGAATTCAGTATACGGCAATTCCACCTTTCACAATTTGATATCCACCAAAATACCGCATGTGGAAGAGGAGCAGCACAAGTTTAAAGATATACAGAAATCTGGTAGCTGTTGCAGTGTTAGCTGCAAAAAAAAATAATTGGGCTTTTTTCTTCTCTCCTGTTTGCTTTGTTTTTGCTGTGACTGCTGTCTGTGTGCTTGTCTGCCTTATAGGACTACGAGAAAGCCTTGTTTTTCCCATGCAAGGCTGCTGAACTGGTGAATGATTACGGGAAGGGCTGGAGCCTGAAGTACCGTGCCATGAGCCAGTACCACATGGCCGTGGCCTACCGGAAGCTGGGGCGCCTGGCAGACGCCATGGATTGCTGTGAGGTACGGACTGCGGGGGGCTCTGCCAGGGGATCCTGCCACAGGACTCGAGATACCCTGGCATTCACACTTGACTGCAGATCTTCCTGCTGCCTTCCAATCGTAGAGCTGTGGTTTCTGTAGCCCAGGGAGCTTCAAAATTTGGGTCTATGAACGGCACTTGGTTAGGAACATGTGAAAAAGATTTTCCTTGCCTTAAAAGATGGTGCCACTTCTTTGAAGCTGATCTTTCAGTGGCCCGAGTGCAAAGTCCCAGCCTTGCTGTTTTGAACCAGGAACAAGCTCTTCTAGTGACCAGAAGCAATTTCTTTCAGGAGTCCATGAAGATCGCCCTGCAGCATGGTGACCGGCCACTGCAAGCCCTGTGTCTGCTCTGCTTCGCAGATATCCATCGCAGTCGCAGAGACGTGCAGGTACAGCTCTTTCCTGACAGGAAGAGTAGAGGGAATAGCAACAGGGCATGAAAAGCAGTTCACAGCAAAACAGGTGTTTTCCTCCCTGCTTCTGCAGACAGCCTTCCCTCGGTATGACTCCTCCATGAGCATCATGACAGAGATTGGAAACCGCCTGGGCCTGATCCAGGTGCTGCTAGGAGTGACTAAGTGCTGGATGATTCAAAAGGAGCTGGACAAGGTCAGTTACAAACTTGTTTCTACAGGAGTTTGTAGGACAAGATTAGAGCACAGTCTTGTACTGCACTTTGGTGAGGGTACAGTTCAGAAGAGACCTGTACCCCCTTGGTTCTACCAACAGGGTCTGTTGCTTGTAGAGTTATATTTCTCTGAATGGTCTGTCTCAGCCAGGAATTTGTTACTAATGGTAGGAACATCCATTCTGAGTCAGACTGCTAAGTTATGGAATTGCCTCATTAGTCAATCCTGATGACTTTTAAGCTCTATGCTAAGAAAACAGCACTGGAGGAAGCTTTATGCTCTGAAATAGATTTCCCTGCCTACTTTTTAGTTATATGACTAAGCTCATAGATGTGCTAATGATGTTTAGACAGCTCTACAGCTCCACCAAGTGCTTTGCAGGCAAATGTGGCATAAAATTCCTGGAGAAACTTTGTCTATAAACTCTGATGTGAAACAGACGAATGAGAGCAGGAATTTATTTGAGGATCGACAAGCAGTCAATATAGAACAAAGGAGTGAAGTTACTTATTTTGAAAATGTTTAGGCAGTGTGTGTGTGTGTGTGTGTGTGTGTGTGTGTGTTAAAGTCCAGACTGCACTAGATGCAGCACATTGCACAGCAGGAACATTCATTACTCAGTCACAGAATGAAATGCTCAAAGGTTAGCTCTGAACTAGCTCTGAACAACCTGGAGTACCTGCACAGTGCCATATCAAGATGCTGGCTGGGTCTAAATATGATGAAAATTCACTCTTATCATTCATATTGAGACACCAAGGATTTTAGCTCAAATGAAGCATCTCAGATATCAGTATGTCCAGTATATTTTCAGTGTGCTGTCAGCATCTGAGTCCCTCCATCAGCAAATCAGTTGGGTGAGACACACCATACAGTCTAAGTAAGTAAACACAATGTGTGTTTTTGCAATTTGGGGATCACAAAGTGTGTATTTGCACAGCTACCAACGGAAGAAGAAACCATGGACTTGAAAGGTTTCTCAGTGTCAAAAGAACAGGACAGGACACAGCAGGTAGGTCTCTGCAGGAGAGAATATCCAGAGCACTCATCAAACCCTTACATTCACTGATTCTATCTCGAGCCACTGTCAGCCTCTGATATCAAGCAGCTCTCACTTGTGAGAACATGATGAGAGCTTTGCACAGAAGTCTAATCTCACCAAATCCCACAGAAGAAGAAAGTGGAGGAATCTTGTATTTTGTCCCAGGCATTAGAGGGAAGTCTGCCCTGCTGGATCAGGGACCTTATGTCTGTTGACCAAATGTGACCTCCTTAGATGTTACATCTCTGAATATTCACCCAAGCTTGTTCTTCAACTTGCCAGGCCAAGTTCCATTTCTCATGCTACTCATCCCTTTATCAGTTACTTAATAAAGCAATTTGCTAACTTTCCACTTGTAGATTCCCTGATTTTGTCCAAGCTTCCTCCATCTTCCCAGTCTCTTTGGCAAGTTAGTCCATTTCATTTGTGTGTAATGTAATCAATGCTATTCCACATCCTCCCAGGCTGCTCACAGCTTGCTTGCCCTCATTCTTGTGCAGCCCCATATTCCTGTCCAAGACAAACTGTCCCCTAGACTTGCCAACATCTTTTCCCTTACCCCACATATTTTAGTTTGATTCTTAGTCATAGTCATTAATTTCAGGAGTTTCCAGTACATACTCGCTATTCCTAAGCACAGTTCTCAGTTATGTTCTCCCTGCTGGCCTTCAGTTCCTGCTTCCCTCTCCTACCATTTCCTTACCCTCGGCTGTTGCTGCCACCACAAGTCTAATGCCATCTCCTCTGCATTCACAGTGCATTTTTGCATCTCATCTGGTCCTCTCCTCCTACAATAGCAGTAACACCAAATTACAGAGTAGAAATTTTATAACGTGTGTCACAAGGGAGACCTCTTCTTCCCTTTGGACAAATAGGAAGCAGATCTCAATAGTTCTGGAAAAGAGAGACAGGAAGGAACACTGTGACATCTAGGGGAAAGTAGGGACTCATTTGGTATGACAGCTGCTATGCTAAATATTTCCTTCAGATTTAAAAAATGGATAGCAGAACACTCCTACATCACACCATGTGTAAGTAAGGCAAGGTGGATATATGAGCAGCAGGGGAAAAGTGGATGAGTGTGGTGTATGGGTGCTGGTGATCCCTTTCCTCACATCTGATACAAGTGAAGTTGGAAGTTGCCCAACAATTATTGAGCCTGCAAGGTAGGATAGGGGCAAGGCTTGCTTTGCTTATGCTCCATCCCAGCCCTAAATGAGCATGTGAGACTGAGTTTAAATAAGTCTGTATTCTCTCTGCTGGGGGACCAGCACCGTCAGTGCTCTGCCAACACTGACACTGAGTGTCTGCAACAGAAATGTAGCTCTTGCATTACTTGTGGTCTTTCAGAAATCAGCCTTTTCTCATGGCTTAACTTTTGGGAGGGGAGGGAAATCTGCCCTCCCAAAAAAGCTCTCTTGATTCTCCAGAGTTGCAGGATTGCTTGTTTATCCAAATTTTACTCTGTACTTCTTTACCTCTTTTTAAAAATAATTCTTATAGGACATTCATACAAGCCTGTCTTTTATACATTTGACTGAGAACTAATGACAAGTACTCTCAATTCACAGGCTCTGGAAAGCATTGAAAAGGCACAGGAGCTGGCAGAGGGACTAGGGAACAAGGTAGGATCCTACAGCTTCTTTTCAGCACTCTTCATGGTCTTGTGTCAGGCAATATAAGATGTCAAACACTGAAGTATTCAGACTCGTTGCCCATTAGCATTCCTATTAAGCAGTGAGTGCTTGGGATTTGCTTTGTCATGAAGTGTTTGGTTGTGAGCAGTTGCACAGATAATCATCAGTATGCATGTCTGAAAAGTGAGTGAGGAGTCACAATGGGATAGGCAAAGAGGAATGGGAAGCAGCGAAAATGGGGTGTGAAAGAGGCAGAGAACTAGAGGATTACAGGTCTCTTCCTGAAAACCATTTTTGCCCTGAGCAGCTGCTGAACTGTGAGCTGGATGGAGACACAGGAAAGTGAAATACACTGTACTTCATGAGTAGCTCAGGCAAACCATGAGCGGAAGAGCTGCTGAGAGTCTCAAACCTGGTGTTACCTTTCGTGACACAAAGAAGGTTTAATGGCAGGAAGTGTTGAGACCTGCTGATGTTCCTCCAGCCGGGTGATGGGGCCGTGGTGTTCCCACTCCTGTTTCTGGTCTGTGTTCACCCTGTTGTTCACTTGTCATACGTTTCTGTCCTTTCACATGCAGCTCGGCCTGCTGAAGCTCCACTGCCTGTGTGAAAGGATCTATCGCACGAAGGAGCAGCAGCAAGAATTGCGTGACCACGTGGTGAAGTTCCATGAATGTGTGGAGGAGATGGAGCTGTACTGTGGCATGTGTGGAGAGTCCATTGGGGAGAAGAACAACCAGCTCCAGGCACTACCTTGCTCCCACTTCTTCCACTTGAAGTAATTAGCTGGAAGTACTAAATATTATTGTATGACATTAGTCACAGGAAAGAGCTACTTATGCCCAGAGTAGTCCTATGCATGCTGTTTCCCAGGTCTTTGTCCTGATCCTGCCTTGCAGGACCCCACTGCAGTGCTAAGAGTCTCATAGCCTTGGAGGGTGAGATTTAGCCATCATATCCATCACACTCTTACTTGTTCTCTAAATTATTATTCACTGATGTCCTCACTTTGTAGGTGCTCAGCCCAGTTCACAGATTCTTATTTGATCCCTCCTGGGAAATCAGTTCTTTGCTCCCAGGGGCAGTGTGGACTTTTCCCGAGTCCTCTCACTTTCTCCCTTGGCTAGTGGCACACAGAGGTGAAGAAGTTGTTCAGCCTATTATCACGCTACTGCCAAAGAAGTTAGCCGTACCATCATTTTACTGTAGAAGAAACACGAGTGTCACAAAACACGTATTAACCTGAAAACTAACAATTTAATAACAAAGTCTCACACTGACACCAGAATTAGGATCAAACTACCGGGCAGCGAGAGATACCCGATGAGCTCTGTGCATTTGTCTCCAGCGGTACAGGAACAAACTTTTGCAGAGGAATCTGCCGATGTGCCTCCCTGGAAGGGATGGGAAAGAGACCCAGTGTCTGCCCGTGGCGGGAGGGCCCACGGGGAACAGCTTCGAGGTGTACAATAGCAATGGAGCCGCCCTGGGGAGCCTCCGGCCGCGGAGAGCCCCCCTCGACCCGACCTCCTCCCGTTGCAGGTGCCTCCAG
>WAAG01015898.1:29742-48103 GCA_013390105.1 Tichodroma muraria | reverse complement strand
CCCTCCTCCCGCAGCTCCCGGCGGCTTCCCGGCGCCATCTGCCGGCACGGCCCGGCATCCCTGCCACGCCCAGCGCCGCGCCGGGCCGGGCCGGGCCGGGGAGCGGAGCGGGGCCGCGCCGGGCCGGGCCGCCCTCCCGAGTGCTCTGTGCTGCTTATGTTCGGGGCGGACAGGTTCGGGGCGGGCAGCCACGGGAACAGCAAAAAGTTAAATACAGTTAATTGAATCGAGAACGGCAGATTCAGGAATACCGAACCGCGAAGGTAGGGAAGAATCACTGGAAGAGAATGGACTTGAGAAAGCTGAGGGGGTGATTGTTCGACGCAGCCATGGACGCTTTAGCTAAAGTTACACAGGCCCTCCCTGCCTCGTAGGCGCAGGGGAGGGGGAAGTCTGTTCTATGGCCTGAGTCAGGTAGGAATTCAGGTTGGAAGGGACTTGAGG
Organism: Tichodroma muraria; assembly: GCA_013390105.1. Lineage (NCBI taxonomy): Eukaryota > Metazoa > Chordata > Aves > Passeriformes > Sittidae > Tichodroma > Tichodroma muraria. The sequence continues at coordinate 47,659 of WAAG01015898.1, read as the reverse complement.
AGATCTCCAGGCCAAACTCCTTCTCAAAGAACGGTCAGTCATAACCCAGGCTACTCAGAGCTTTATCCAGTTGGATCTTGAAAGCCTTTGAAGACAGATATTGTAACGCTTCGCAGGGTTTTCAATGCTACTGCTTGATAAACCTAGTAAGGATAAAGATCTGCTGTGCATTCAGTCTGAGCCGCACCTGTTTCAGTCTTTGTTATTTCATCTGCCCGTTGTGTACTCCTGTGAAGTGTCTGGTTCAGTCTCTTTGATACCTCCTTGCGCAGCAGTTGTGTTCTCCAGCTGAACAAACCCAGCCCCCTCAGCTGTTTGTCACAGGGCCCGTGCTCCAGCCCCCAGCCATCTTGGTGGCCCTATGCACAACTCAGTCCAGTTTATCAATGTCTCTGCTATATGGGGAGAACACCAAAACTGGACTGAGTGCTCTAGGTAGGATCTAAAAGTATTGAATAAAGGGGACCGAACCGTTCTCTCCATCTACTGTCTACAGTCCTGATAGTACAGCCCAGGATGCAGTTTGCCACCCTTGCCGTCATGGCACATTGCTGGCTCCTGTTCAGTTTATTGTCTTATGGAGAGGAGACCCCCCCAGGTCCATTCCTCAGCCAGTCACCAGCATGTGTCACTGCAAGGTGCACTTCCCTCCCTGGTGCGGGGCTTTGCATGTGTCCTCATATTTTGTAAGCTTTCTGTGTGGCAGCTCTGCCCTTGAATGCAGAGACTGTGCCCCCAGTTTAGTGTCGTCTGCAAACATGATGACAAAACATTCCATCCTCTTGCTTGTTCATTCAGGTAGATGTTAAGTAGATAGACCTGACTCAAGATAGACACTGCATAAAAGAGCACTTACAAATTTAGAATGTTTGCTGCCCGGTGTTAGCAGTATTGAGATAAAATATTTCATAAATTTTACAGAGTAACTTCATCCTAAACTACTTCAGTCTCCACAAGTAATTCTGACTTACTAATGTACTTTATTATTCTTTAAAGGCAGTAAAGGTAAATATGTGTCTTATTTTTAAATTGTAGAATACAGTAAGGAGTAGAAGTAGCCTTAATTTTATAGTAAGAGCATTATAATTGCAAAATGTTTGTCAGAAGCCTTCCTTCAGGCAGTTTTCCTTGAACGTTTTCTAGGCTATTTTATTAAATCAAATTTATTAATTTTTTTTAATTTTTATTTAACAGATTTTGTATTGACTCCTATAACAGTTCTGTACTGTGAATGTGTTACAGCACATTATTATACTTAGGCATAAAGACTTCTTAAAAGATAGTTTCTTAGTGGAGTGGATTTCTCCATTGAACAGAATCACATAGACCAGTTCAGGTGTGACCAGTTCTCCTGAGATCTCTTGGTGCTCCAGTCACTTCGGTGGGGATCACAAAGTGTGTATTTGCACAGTGTGTGTGACTAACCAGGAAAGGGAGGAAAAGGCCTGTCAGTGTCAGCCAGAGAGCACTGCAGACAGACACCTGTGCTGGGTACGTTAGTTGGATGAGGAGTACAGAACTTTTTTTCTTAGAGAATTTTTTTCCTTACAGTTAGTAGGATCATAGAATAGTTTGGGTTGGAAGGGACCTTTAAAGGCCAACTCCTGCTGTGAGCAGGGACGTCTTTAACTAGACCAGGTTGCTCAAAGCCCTGTCTAGCCTGGTCTTGAACGTTTCCAGGGATGGGGTATCCACCATGTTTCTAGGCAACCTGTTGCAGTGTTTTACTGTCCTTACTGTAAAAAAATTCTTATCTCTAGTGTAAATTTACCCTCTTGAAGTTTAAAACCCTTACCCAATGTCCTTTTGCAACAGGTCTTACTAAAATGTCTGTCCCCATCTTTCTTACAAGACACCTTTAAATACAGAAAGTCCACCATGAGGTCTTCCTGGAGCCCTCTCTTCTCCAGGGTGAATCATAGAATGGTTTAGTTTGCAAAGGACCGTAAAGATCATCTAGTTCCAACCACTTTGCAAAACATAACTAAAATAGGTGTGTATATGTAGTTACTTGTGTATCTGTATGTAGTAAAAGATCACAACCAAACCAAACCACAGTTGCCATATCTGGGACATACTGTTATGTAGGTTACATTGCAACTCTGTAAGCTGTTGCACTGATTAGGCTGAGGCTACCAAGTGACACTGGGAAGAAATTATTTGGAGTTATTGATGAATTAGAGACCAGAGTGGACTGTGTAGCCTTGATTCCTAACCAATTTTGGCTAATTTGCTGGCTTTGCCTTTTTTTATATTACATTTCCCTTTATTCCTCAGACTTAGATTTCTGTAATAATCTATTAATTTTATCTTGCCTCAGTCTTCTGACACTATTCCTTTTTCTTTCTTCTGTGTACCGATTGCAGATCATGAAGAGTGAGGTACTGAGAGTGACCCACGAGCTCCAGGCCATGAAAGACAAGATCAAAGAGAACAGTGAGAAGATCAAAGTGAACAAAACCCTGCCATACCTTGTCTCCAATGTTATTGAGGTGAGGGGGATGGGCTCTTACATAGTGACATGAGAAGTGTGTGTAATTTACAGCGGCAGGGAGAAAGGCAGGGAACTCATCACGGATTCAAGACCTGGAATATTCTCAGACTACCAATGCTGCCAGAGCCAGCACTTTCAGTTTTTTCTGTTGGTTTTATTTGTGACCTGGAAGTGCATGTCTCTTGCCCACTTGTCTGGGTCGTTCCTTAGGCTTTGGGTACTGTTCATCTGTATCTAACAACCATCAGAGGGTGACACAGCCCTTCTGAGCATAAACTTGAGCATCTGAAATTGGACACGTGCTCTCTGAAACTTATGAAACAGCAAATGGAAGGCCATAGCTTTGTTACTCCATCACGTTCTTTTTGTAATTCAGTAATTTTGATGATAGGAAAAAGAATGCTGCTAGTTTGCTATTAAAAATGGGATTGGTTTGTACTACTGTTTTAAAACTTAACGGGCTTAAGCTTTAATGTGAGCTGCTGTATGGGAAAAGGAATCAGTGCCATTAGCTACTGCTTTGTTCTGAATTTTGTAACGTCTTTCTACGCACTATTGAGTGCTGCTTCATGAGGAAAGGAAGAAACCAGTTTTTACAGGAGGGCTTTAATGCTTTCAGGATTCTGCTGCTGATGGATGATGGAAAGTTTTATTTCTTCCAATGCATTTATGTTAGAAGCATTAATCCTGGGGTCATCCTGCTAGCCTGGTTATATGGTCATGAACTCTTTCACCCTGGTTTTCAGCTGCTGGATGTTGACCCAAATGACCAGGAGGAAGATGGAGCAAACATTGACCTGGATTCCCAGAGAAAGGGCAAGTGTGCTGTGATCAAGACCTCTACACGTCAGGTAAGACCCATGTGCCCAACCAGGTGTGAGCAGTGATGCAAAGGATCTTCTTCTCATACATCTGGGTTTGCTCACTTTGATTTCTTTTTTACAGACATATTTCCTGCCTGTTATTGGGTTGGTTGATGCTGAGAAGTTGAAGCCTGGAGATCTGGTGGTGAGTGATTCTGTTTTGATAGTTAGATATGATGGTGGCCAGAATTGCATATGTCTTGCCTTTAAGAAAGAAGACAAATCTGTCCAGATTTCCCCAAGACCATTTCTCTACTAAAATTTTAATAGAAAGGTATTATGGTTTCAGTTAGATTTGTAGTAAAGAAAAACAGTTTGGGGTGTTTGTCCTTTATACATACAATTAGGTGCTGAAAGTTTAAGAGACCACTTAGTAAGTTTTTTAACCCCTGCCTTTCTCTTGTAAGTAAACTGGACCACTCATTTAAGATGTGGAAGGTTGACTGTAGCATTGTCCACTCTGCCAAGCTAGGGTGATTTGATGAATGCCAGTGTCAAAGCTGGTTATTCCTGCATCCTTGAGGTCTAGTAAATCAGCTTTGATTGCATGTTTATTAAGTGCTATCTGAGGGACCTATTAAAAGCAAAGGACTTGTGTTTACAGGGGGTGAACAAAGACTCTTACTTGATCCTGGAGACTCTGCCTACTGAGTATGATTCAAGGGTGAAAGCCATGGAGGTGGATGAGAGGCCCACAGAGCAGTACAGTGACATCGGGGGGCTGGATAAACAAATCCAAGAGGTGATACTTTACATATATTTTCTGGTGTGACTGTGGACAACAGTCTTTGAACTTCAGCTCAAAAGCAGACTGCCTGGATCTGTGGAGAAGGATGGGTTTATGTATTAATATTGTTCTTTTGTTGTAGCTTGTGGAGGCCATTGTCCTGCCGATGAATCATAAGGAGAAATTTGAAAATTTGGGTATACAGCCACCCAAAGGAGTTCTTATGTATGGGCCTCCAGGAACAGGGAAGACACTTTTAGCTCGAGCATGTGCTGCCCAGACCAAGGTAAAAGGAACCTGTGAAGGCGTGTGCTGCTGTAGGATAGTACCTGACAAAGAGTAAGAACACCTTCAGGGGAAGAAGGTCGTACACACAAATTGGTGTTACAAAGGTTGGGATTTTCCTATTTGCTTGCTTGCTTGTTAATTTTAAGTAAGGTCTTCTTAAAGTACTCAGAAGTGACCCTATTGTGAAATGAGGCCTAGGATTGATTCTTTCACTTCCCAGGCCACGTTCCTGAAGCTGGCAGGTCCACAGCTTGTGCAGATGTTCATTGGTGATGGAGCGAAGCTGGTACGCGATGCTTTTGCTCTCGCAAAGGAGAAAGCTCCTTCCATCATCTTTATTGATGAACTGGATGCCATTGGCACTAAAAGGTGAGCTCTAGTCCACGTTGTAAAGTTCTTGAGAGCTGCCTAGCAGCCTCCTTTGCCTGTGTATGTAAGCAGAGCCTTTTAAAGCATGGCTTACTCAGAGAGAGAGTGTGAACACAGTCACAGATGGATAGCAGTTGCCACAATCCGTGGGCTCAGGAGCAAAATTTGTCAGGCTTGGGATCTGCCTGATAGCCTCCTGCTGTATAAAACTGTTTCCTGATCACTGCAGCAGGCATCTGGAGATGTTCACCCTCATTTACTACTTGGGCCTGGACAGCATAAGACCCATTCAGCTGTATGGACTGAATAAGTCTTAGGTGCTGCTGACAGTTACTCTAGTTGCAGTCCTCATCATGGTAGGACTGTAGTTTCAAGGAAAAATATGGAACACGTCCGCCAAGGAGCAGGAACTGCAGTCTTTCTGTGTTTTGATGTGATTAAAAACATAGGGACAGGGTGCTCAGGTTCATACTGATAGCTTTACCCTTGTTTCCCCTCAGGTTTGATAGTGAGAAGGCCGGTGACCGGGAGGTGCAGAGGACCATGCTGGAGCTGCTTAATCAACTTGATGGTTTCCAGCCCAACACACAAGTCAAGGTTGGGAGCTAGCAGGGAGTGCTGCTGAGGTCCAGGGCACTCTAGCAGGGGATGGAAAACAATGTCCAGGAAAGGAGCTTGGTGAACCTTTGGGGAGAAGTGGCCTCTCTTCCAGGTGCCTCACACTGATGATCCTACTTCTGCTTAGGTGATCGCTGCAACCAACCGGGTTGATATCTTGGACCCAGCTTTGCTCCGCTCTGGACGATTAGATCGGAAGATTGAGTTCCCAATGCCTAATGAGGAGGCCAGAGCCAGAATTATGCAGATTCATTCACGCAAAATGAATGTCAGGTATGGCCTTCTGGGGCTTTTTTTGTCACGATGGTACCTCGCGGCTGAGACGTGGTTGGCGGTCACTTGTTGGGAGCTCACTGTAGGGCTGAGGAAACTTCCTGTGTTGCTTTTTCTATTTGGTACGTGCTCTCAAACTTTTTTTCCCATTTGCTCATATCAGCCCTGATGTGAACTACGAGGAACTGGCTCGTTGCACAGATGATTTCAATGGAGCCCAGTGCAAGGCTGTGTGTGTGGAAGCGGTAAGTATTCCTTCCTAGGAATAGCACTGATGGGAGGGAAATGTGAGAGCTAGCATGGAGTAATTATTTGGAGCTGGTGTGGTGCTCACATTGCCTCTCTAAATGCTGTCTCATTGGGCAGGGGATGATTGCCCTCCGCCGTGGAGCTACAGAGCTCACCCACGAGGACTACATGGAAGGAATCCTGGAGGTTCAAGCAAAGAAGAAAGCCAATCTGCAGTACTATGCCTGATCCCTGCCCAGTCAAGGCTGCAGCCTTGGCAGAGGACAGGATTACACTGGACTGTATCACTTACTTTCTGTCTGGAAAAAATAAAGCATTTTTTCCCTTTAAAAACAAATCCGTGATGTATTGGGGCTGTTGCCCTTGCTCGTTGGTTCTACATCCGTGTAAGGGAGGCTGAAAGCCTCCTGGCCACGGTGGCCATCATGCTGCCTTTGGACCCTCCTGCAGCTAGAACAGAATTAAAGCCTGCTCTGATACTTCCTCATGAGGACCAAGAGGCTGTACTGCAGTAAGGGTGCTGTGACACTGACGGCCAGACAGCATCCCCGGTTCTTCCTGCGCAACCAGTGAACAGCCTACAGCCCTGCTAAGAGTTTGAAGCTTCTGAACACTTACTTTGCGAGCGTGAACACGATTAACGCGTGAATGATGTTTTAACTTTGTCACTTGAACTTAACTCTTGGAAGCTTTAACACTGTTCCTGGTATGTGTATGTCAGCTCTCTGGGGAATCAGTCGGGTCATTAGTCATAAAGAATTCGAGGTTTCATCCACTGAGCAAGTCTTTCAGTACTTTTAATGCCAGTTGAGAATTACAACTTCCATTTAAAAATTACACTTTTCATAAATACACTGACTTTAGCATTAAGTATCTTACATGCCACTGTATTGTATTTTAAATACAATGTAAACATCTCCAAATGCTGGCCATCTCATCTTTACCTGTGCAGTTTTTGGACGCTTGGGAGAGGGGCCGGGATGTGAGAAGAAAAAAGAATAGATGGATGGAAGAAAAATGCACTCCAGAGTACTTTGGCTGATGTTCCTGAGTTAGCCCTAGTACTTGTGCTGGTACCAAGGTCCTTAGTGCTCATTTTGGAGAGGGATCTTGTTCCAGCAGAACACGCGTGCTCTTGACACACTGCGCTCAGGGCATTTGACATTGGAAGGGGTGAGTGGAGAACTGAGCAGAAGCCACACGTTCCTGAGGAAAATACACTGTGGTTCCTTTGGACACTAATATTAGAGGGGGCTGTACATCTGCTATTTTAGCAGTACTGTTACTTGAGCTCAGGGAGAATTGCTCATCTCCTTTCACAGAACAGGAGTTGCACCCACAAGTTAGTTAGAAGTGAAAGTTGATCCTGGCAGCTCAAACAATGACATATTTTGTAAAATGTACCTCTGGTTGAATAGTTAAAAGCTGCATGTTGCACACGTCTCCCCATTAAAACAAGGGTATGTTAGTTTGCCAAATGAGTAACCTTCATTGTGTAAAAAGCTGAGAAGAACTTTTCCCTGCTTTCCCAGAGTCTGTTAGGGTTTTCTTGGGAGTCTTGCTGCTCAGTTACAGCTAGCTCCTTTTGGAAACAGTTTGAGTAGTGAGTAAGTAGCTGAATCCACAGCATTGGAATAGCACAGGTTTCTGATTGAAATAAATTAATACTAAGAATGGGCTAATTCTTTGGCCTAAACCTCGGCTTAGATCAAGGTTCTTTTGGGAAAGGATGGCCTGAGCCAACACTAGACATGCCTGTTGCAAAAGTGTTCAAGCCAACTTCACTTAGCTCCTTGCCCTAAATTGGGTCTGAATTACACAGACCTGCAGCAATAGAGTTGGTGCGTAAACATCCCTTACAACTGGACAATAACAGGACCATGGAGGTACAGTTCAAAAAACAGCACAAAAAAAGACACAACCTTGGACTTAATCCCTTGTAAACAGAAGAAAAACAAATTGAAAGAACTGTCCCCCTTAAAACCATCAATGATCAAGTTGCCAATAAGTCAAACCTGGAGTTACTTGCAATGTCCGTGTCTGCGACTGGAGGCTGTAGCAGTGTCCCATGGGCTGGCATTTCAACAGCTCTGGCACTGCTCTCCACACACTGATCTGCCACCTCTTCCTGGTGTTAACCCACAGCTCTGCCCAGGCTGCGCTTTCCAGAGTCTCTCCTCACTCCCTCTGGGGTCACACGGCCCCATTTTCTTGTCTGGGTTTTTGTACAGATGCCCGGGAGGTGTTGAGTGATGGGGCCAATGTGCAGAGGAACCCAGCCAGCAGGGTGAGGCCCAAGCCCCCCCAGGCACAGAACATGGACCAGCCATAGCCATGACTGATGTCCTCTGGCAGCCCATAGACGTAGCGAGGATAGCGGGATAACTCAAAATTGATCCCAGCTACGCATGTGCAGAGTGAGATGATACAGCAAGTACCTGCAGGAGAAAAGCAAGAGGGTTCTACACTGCCCTCAGACAGGTTAATTATGCTGGTTTTTTCCCCTCAGTATTTTCAAAGTCATGAATTTTCAAAATCAAGAACTACCCTTGGGGGTTTTTTTTGCAGTCCTACCAGCCACTCTCCTTATAAGGCAGAGAAAAAAAAAAAAAGAAGGGAAAACATGTAGGACTACAGGATACTTCGCTTCACAAAAAAACCAGTATTACCTTAGCACCTTTCATTGCAATTTTGAACTCAGTCATACTTCAACATGGTTTGATTCTCCTGAGACTATTTCCAGTGTCTAATCAGTGTCATCAGGTTCCAGACAGTACTTGGGCAATTTCTCCTATGAAAGGTAATTAACTCACTGAATCCCAGGGCTGCAAAGTGCAGCACTTTTTGGTTTTCACTAGGAACACCCACACTTCTGCCAGCTGGGCCTAGGCCCACAAAGCATGGCCAAGATTTTGTCATCTGCTACACATTCACTGAACACCTATACAGAGGAGAAAAAAGCCTAAGAAGACACAAGGCACTCTAGTATGTCTAATACACTAGTACACTAGACGCCAGGTCTATACTGCCCATTTTCAAGTTGAAAAATCAAAGTTCAGAAAAATCTTTGGTCTTACAGACCATTACATCAGTTTGTCCTGGGTGGGAGCAGGACAAACAGATGTAACACCACGGGCAAGCACTGAGCTCAGATCCTTATCACCGGGCCAGTGTCCTCCCAGGCTTGGCTGGTTTGGACTTCATCATTACATGAAGATCTAAGCATCTCTGAGTACCAGAAAGGTGCTTCACATCAACTTATGTTTGTTTGTTACGATTCCTAGGGAAAACTGGGCTGAGCTGTCTGACAGGAGCCACAGGCTGCACACTTGGAGCAAGCCAGAGGACTGTGCTTGTTGTGCACATGGTCCCTGTGGCTACACACCTCTCTAGAGCAGAAGGCTCATACACACACATTGGGGTCTCCTGAGAAACATGCAATACCCATGTGCTGGAAGTGGTAACTGCACTGCTACCTGCGCTGACAGTTTGCTGCACTAAGTAACGGCTTCACATGGCTGCTGTGGGCTGATGTTACTTTTACTTTTACAAGGCAGCAATACTGAATATGATGCGCTGAGGAGCAGAAGCGAAAGGCTCTCACCTCCCATTAGGAAGAGCAGCCCAGCCACGTACTGCATGAGCTCCTGCTGTTTGCAGCAGCCCAGCACACCAATGATCCACCCAAACAGGATGATGGAGACTGCCATGCCAATGAAGCCAGCTGTCATCCTCCGCAAATCTGAAGGAAAAGGAGAAAAGCAAGACAAAAGACATGAAGATGGCAGTACCTAGAGAGAACAGCCAGGGCAGAGTCCAGACAGATGTGGATTCACTGGTCTAAAGTTTATACTTCAACCATGGACTTCTCTTCCTGTAGCTTCCTTGAGGTAGATAGTTTGCCCATTACACTGAAACTAAGGGAATCCATCTAAAATGGCTCCATTGTGCTGGGCACTGTGCAACTCGAGAGCATTTCTGTCCTGATCCAGAGAAGTACCAGCCAAATACTCCCCAGCATGGGACAGAAGGGGTGCATCACAAACTCATGTTAGTACTGCGAGGGCTATTTTTCCTTTTTTTTTGGTGTGGCGTCTTTCTTTGGGATACAGTTTGTTGGGGAAGAAAATTTTTTTCTGCTGAAAATAGAAACAAAAGAAGCAAGAGGGGACACTGGAGAGGACTAAAGAGTTAGTGCATGGGAGGCACATAGTGTGAACTGAAAAGAGGAACAGTGGGAGGACAGAAGCAGACAGCAGATCAATACAATATTATGGGAACAACTCCAGTAACAAGCTCTAAAAAAAAAAGCTTAGGTACCAGTGACATGAACAGCACTTCGTTATCCATAGTAAAATTGCTGTTCTTATCTCCTCCTAGTTCAGTCTCCAGCTGACCTAGGCTTTCCTTGGCACTCACTCTCACGTGACAGGGGCTATGTTGAATAATGTGAGCAATAGAACGAAAAAAACAGAGAGAAGTGGGAGCAGAAAAAAACTGATTAAATCATTCTCAGTCACAGGCTACAGGTCAGTTATCTGTGTGGGATGGACTTGGGTATGAGGCAGCTTGCGGGCCAGGTGCTGGTGCAAAGACAAACTGAGATGTTCCCTAAAGAACTGGTCTTTAAAGAACTGCAACCACTGCAGGGGTTGCATCAGGTCACTGGTTTACACACAGAAAATTGCAACAGTATCTAGACAGTGATGCTGTAAGATATATAACTTTGCTGTAAGCCAGCTAGGAACTGTCTGTGCCCGGATCCAGAATATGATTACATCTTGCAATTCACTACACACGACTGTATTCCTGAATTCCCAGCTTTAAGCCCCTTCAAATCTCATATCCCCTTCCAATCATACAGGTGGCTGCCTGCACTTCCTCACTAATCAATCTGTAGCTATGCTGAGAGCCCAATGCCATGCATAGATGAGGTGATTCCAAGCCCTCAGCTGGCATTGCGTTAAGGCCTTTAGTGATCCAAACATTCTTGTGCCCTGCTCCGGGCTACTTACGGAGCGCGTGCCACTCATCCTGCCGGATGGTGTTGGTGATGTTGATGGGCAAGTTGCGAGGCAGAGAGCTGGAGGTGTAGTGGTACTTCACAGCAGTGCAGCGCTGAATAACTCCTGCAAAGAGACATCGGTGTGAAACAGTATGAAACCCCTCTGTCTTGCACTTGCTGCTGAGTTGGCTGGCCCAGCAGAGCTCACACAGGGTTAGCCTTAGCTCAGTGACAGAGCAAATGTAACCAAAAAAGAGCTGTTTACTTCAAAGGCTTTGGGATTAGGAGGGGAGAGAACCTACAAAGAAACACCGCCAAAGCGGGAGCCAGGTGCTCTCTCCAAGAAGCAACAGCCGAAGTTAAGACAGTAATTAAGTTAAACAGTAAAAACAGGAAAAACATCTCTAAAAGCTTTCTAGAGGAACTTCTGTGATCTTTTTGGGATGTCTAAGGAGACAAGAACATGGCCAGGTACCAAAAGGACCGCTTCATCTCTAAGAAGACAGAATTGAAACACTGAAAATTTTGAATGAATGCTGGAAAGTGAACTGCATAGGAGAATCTTTTGAATTCACTCCAATAGTCATTGGCTCTCTGCTTTACTTTCAATGAACCCAGGTACCCAGTACCCAGGCAGGCTTGTTTCCATTATAGCTTAAAGAAAAGTGTACCCCAGATGCAAATGTGAACTTACAAGCATGCTCTTCTTGAAAGGGATTTTTAATTTAGAAAATGGGGGAGAATAAACATGGATGGTGGAGTAGAAGAGAGCAACCATAAAAGTAAAAGAAATAAATAGTACAAAAAGTTCCTCTTAAACAATGATTACAGGTTCATTACCGCTATTTGAATGTTGGAGCAGAAGAACCATTCAAAAACAATCAACTGGCCAGTGAGCTAATTAAACTGGTGAACAATCACTAGCTCTTCTTGAAAGGGATTTTTAATTTAGAAAATGGGGGAGAATAAACATGGATGGTGGAGTAGAAGAGAGCAACCATAAAAGTAAAAGAAATAAATAGTACAAAAAGTTCCTCTTAAACAATGATTACAGGTTCATTACCGCTATTTGAATGTTGGAGCAGAAGAACCATTCAAAAACAGAGCTAATTAAACTGGTGAACAATCACTAGCAGGGAGCTGCAGATTCAGTGATCAGCTTTTCAAAAGACACTAGAAAACCCAGAAGAACTGAGCTTTGTGTGGCTCCCACAGCAATGAGAAGCATGATTTTCTTCTCTAACAATGTTCACTGGGACTGTATTGACCTGGTTTCTGCAAGAACCTGCAAAGAGGAAGCCCCCATTTCACAAGATCAGAAGCTGCATAGGAGAGGCCCAGGCAATTTCAGCCATCAGGACAGGGAGGGAAAGGTGATCTGAATATCCTCCCATTTCAAGCAGGCTCCCATTCTCAGCTGGTCTTCCCACCACCCCTTCCCTTGCTGCGGCTCCCCGCTGCTTCCCCAGCACCACGGAGCACTTCCAGCTGCACACCATACACAGAGGTGCTGCCCTTCACCTGCAGCCAGTGGCCCTCTCCTGCTGAGCAGCGCTCCCTCCTTGCACTTACCTCAGGACTGTGGAGCCACCTGAGCCAATGATCAGCAAGACAACCCAGTGTCAGAGGGTGCCAGTTCATTTGCAAAGGCTGCAGACATCTGAGTTAAGAACTTAGGCCATACACAACACACCACAGTATCTAAACAAATTTCACCTGTAACTGCTGACTGATCTCAATTTCAACATGGACACGATTTGCATGTGTTGTCGAGAAACATGTATATAGAACAAACTAGTGACATCAGATTTCAGATTATAATGCACTGCATTCATTAAAAGCATGATCTACGCACTTACATTTCCTGATCATAAAAGTAGTACATATGAAGCACATATGAAGTATTTCAAGCAAGAGCGAGGATTACTATTTTTACAGCTCATTAAAGATAAAGCAAAGACTAGAGATGCACATCCCTTATGATCAAAGCTATGGACTTTTCAGCTAAGATGTCACTAAGAAAAATATTTGCCCTTTATTATTCCAAGAGTTTAACATGTAAACTAAAACTAAAACCTCTCCACCTTTTCGTACAAAACTGGTTATTCAGAAATTTTTAGATATCAATTCATTCTGCCTCTGGTTTAAAAACTATACTCCTAATCCTTTCTTCCCCACAATTCAAAGTGCTAATTTTATATAGGTAGCACATACAATTATATTAAAACAGCAAGTTTGCAAAAAAAATAATTAAAAAAAAAAATAAAAGCACAGGAGTGCACAGATTTCAGGGCTTTTGCTCAGTGCTGACCTCTAATCCATAGGCTTGGTAACAGCCTTTGATTACACCAGCACAAGCCATTTTTCCAACAACATTCCATTTTCCCAAGAGCACAGGCTGGACCCACTCTGATGTGAGCCACTATAGGCAAAACAAGGGAGGCCTCTCCTTGTAGGTCTGCTAGAAAAACTGAAATAGCCAGGTAAGAGAGTCAGGGAATCAGGGAAGCAGTGAGTTCTCTCAGCTGAATACCTAAGCCACTTTCTCCCAGGAAATTTTAACACACACCCAGGCAACCTTCAGTACCTTGATCTTTTGCATTTGCCATCACTAGTCTGTGTTTCCCATTTTTTGAGTGAATCTCTAGGTCTCACTTGCAAGGTGCCGTGCACTCAAATATGGCCAGGTACTCCACAGGACTGCATTTAGAGTCATATAACACCTTGTTCTCTAAGTACTCAAGAAAAAAAAGTAAAAATCAAAATCAGGTTTGCAGTCCCAAAGTTATTGTTAAGTAAAAGGTGTTTCAAAGGTACTCCAATAAGTCCTTGGACCTGAGCTTAAGTACCCGAAATTGCAGTCTATAAAACAGGGACAGCATCCTGCCCTCCATTTCAGAAACCTGCTAGCAAAGTGATTTCCCTTTTGTTTACAACACACTCAGACAAACACCATAAGAAAGCCTGCCAAAATTAAAACCTTTGCCTTCAGGCAAGGGCTTGAATAAAACAGAGTCATGTGGTGAACAACAAGTGAGTGTTGTCTATTTTGGCACACAAGTACATTGAGGATACAGGACAGAAGGAGGCAGGTGCACAGGTCATTAGCTTACCATAAAGCACACATCCAAGAAAAAGGTTAGATGGACAGCCTGATCCCAGCATTTCTAAGGGCTTTAACAGAACACTGTGAGAGTCACAGTGCATGTACAATTTTCTTGATTAAAAAATAAATATGAACTGTGTCCAGCAGTGTCACACTGACACTTTCACGGCCCAGCTACCGTCCTGTGCCTTCTCACAGCCAACACTGTTTCTAACACCTTGTCCTCAACATGTTTTTTTTACCCCTCAGGATTGCAACTGCAGACAGGTTCCCTTTGGAACTCACACAGCCCTTGGAAGAGTACATGTGAGTGTCTCTGGACGAGTCCTTTCTCCTTACTGAACACGAAGGACGGGAAAGGTCAGAGGATGCTTGCTAGACTAGCCAGATACCCAGGCAGAGCACAGGCCTCTTGCTCCTAAGCTGCCAGAAACATGGAAACACCAACCCTGCTGTGATACATTCAGTCTGTAATCCTGGGTTTAGCACACCCCAACTTTCAGTTTAGTTTTTGTCTCCAACTTTGAGACATGCATGTTTTCTTTACACAATGTGACAGAGGTTTATGAAGAAATGGAGGGGTTCATTTTCAGCTGTGCTATGTGGCCAAGCATCAGTTTGACTCTCACACAGCTGGGAGAGACCCCCTCCCTGCACATTAGCAGCCACGGCCAGTTAACAACTAAATGCCATGTGAGGCCTGGCCCTCCCCTCCGTCATGTCCCAGGACCAAGAGGCCATCGAAGCTCCCTGGCATTTTCCTCCATTTCTGCCCAGGATTGTGAGGAGCACCACAGCATTTGTTCACTCTATCCACATCATCACCCAAGGGCCACCAGATAAAATAAATCAACTCTCCTTTAAAATACCACAAGAACTCTTACAGGTCACACTGACAGATCATATTTACCAAGGGCCACGACTAAACAGATCAAGTTTATTAAACATGCCACTGTAAGAGATCCTCTACAGACCTCACAGGCAATCCTGTGACTCTTCCAACTTATCATCAGCCAGAAAGAATGAGAAGTACAGACACCAGGACCTAGCAGTTTTCTCTCAGGGGCCTCACTACGACCCCAAACTGCTGTGTTCCTCTGCTTAAGCATCCAGTGACTCTCCTCACTTTCTCAGCTACACTGTGGCACCAAGAAGTCTTTTCAGCTTATATGAGATGTACCAGTCCCACCCAAGACTTTCCAGAGCAAGCCTGAAAAGCAATAAAATCCCTGGTTTATCAAAAGTGATGAACCTTTTATTTTTTTAATTCCTTCAGTGTAGGGATGTTAAAGCACATGTTATTCATTGTGCCCACCAGGCTATTCAAAGCAGCCTGTTAGACTGGATTTTCCCAGTTCATCATTTTCTACTGTCACCATTTTGTAAGCAACACTTTTTTACTCTACTAATAGGTAGAGAAGACTCCTAAGCAAGATAAAATAACCCCCTGTAGGACCTTACTACTTAAGAACAGTCCATGCAGATGGTTTTTAATGTAGCATCAGTTACTGAATGTGGAATTCACATAGCACAGGCTTTACAAGATGACGTGTAGTGCTCATGTTCTTATACTCAGAGAACCTCTCATATATGCACAGACATCCTCTCAGATTCCCCACCAAATGGTTCAGTTCTTTGACTTCTATCTCTTAACGATTGCTAATCTTCATTTTCCCCACGTGGTTTTTACATTATTTCTTCTTTTACCTTTTAATTGTATTTTTTAAATGAAACTGTGTATTTTTTCACAGTTCCAAAATAGTGATTTGGCATTTTAAGAAAAATCTTGCATATCATTCCCATCTCACATTTAAACATTTCCCACCTCTCAGTTTTGCACTACATTTTCTCACTCACTTTTTCCTTTTAAATATATGAAGTGAATATATTTTGCTTTTTTTACTATCCTAGATGCATAAATGGATGCTTGTATTTGCATCATTAGCTACAGTGCTCAAGTAGACAAGTTTCCATGAAACTGCTTTGTATTAACAGCAGTAGATAAATACGGAACTAGAAATCCATGGAATTATCTATATGGATAAGTGTATTTATGGACTTAAGTCATTTATTCAGAATTCAGGAGAGATGAAGGAAAGAAATCTTACTCCAGAGAGACTAGAAAAAGCAAACCAAAATTACCATAGAACTGTGAGAAAAAATAAAATTTACTCCTCTGTCACTAAAAGACCATAAAAATATCTAGATTAAGGAATATTAGGAATAAAGAAAGGCATCACACATCACCAAAGAGCTACCTGAAAACTTAATGCAAATTGAGGAGGAAGTAGGACTTTCAGCAGTGCACAGTAGTGATCTTGAGGTCACACCAGGGGAAAAAAATACATTTTTCCTTCTCAGAAGCCCCAGATCTGCTATCATGCTTGAGAGAACAGTTCAGATGCAACCACACCTGACCATCAATCGGAAAAGGCTGCTTAATCACAGTGGTCAGAGAAAAGACAGACACAGTGGGAACAAGGAAAGGCTGCTAGTAAAGCAGGTCAGAAGGGATAAGAGAATCATACCTATTTAAAGATCTGATTCTACAAGAACTATTATTAATAATTTCCCTCTATAAGATGACACATGAATCTTTACAGTAGCAACTGTAGATCTAGTAGGCAAAGAATATAAGGGGAGCAAGGTTTTGTAGGGAAAGGCAAGGTCTCTTATTAGAATAGCTGGGGGAAAAAAGGAAATACAGTAGACAGAAAACATTTTGCATTTAGAGTCCTTCTAGTTTTATACATCAAGGAAGACCATTCACCACCCTGTAATGCCCTGCATGTAGAATGCAGACTCTAGCCTCTCTATGTGACTTGTAGCATTGGTAAAATACCTCAGAAAAAGAAGAATTGAGGACCAAACTAGTATTCTTCCTACCCCTTCCCCCCCATTTTAGCTAATCTCAGTGGGAGCTGAAAGCATTTTGCTTGATGTGAAGCAAAGAAATAGATAAATATTTTACATGACAGCCACAATTAATAGAAAGAAATTAATGAGTTCCCTTTTAGTGAAAAGGGTTCAGTGTGGAAATAAAATGAAATCACATAAAATGGATCCTAGGAGAATAAATAGAGAAAGAAGCTAAGCACACAGCACTAGAGTTTTGAGAAGTAAGAGTCACTGCTGTGCATTGGAAAGAAGGGACAAAGACGAGCTGAGATTCACAGTGCCAGTCTATCCAGCCTCTGCTGTGCAGGACTGGCGTCACAGTTGGAAGCCAAGCTGAAGAACTGCTCTCGCTTTCTTAAGATAGCATTTCCATTTTGTGCCTCAATGGAAGCACTTTTCCCAACTCCTACTCTCTCTGTGCTAATATGTACCTGCTGGAACACTAAGTCCTGTTATTTATCATTAACCATACATAACCCATTGACTTCACGGGTCAGCCCACTACATTATTTGTACCATCAAATGCAGGACTTTTATTTATACTTCGTGGCCTGCTTGGCTTTGTACCATGTGCCACAATAGTAGAAGATCCATAGCTTTCTCTCCTGTCACCCTGGGGGCCCTGAGTGACATCTGCCACCATGAAAGCCTGGCAATCTACTGCAGCAATGAGAACTCCCTCATGCTAGAATGGGAACAACAGGTCCCTTTCACCTTGCCGCAAAAATCACAGTGCAATAAACAACACCGCACGCTTCTCCGTGCTCAATTAGGAGAAAGTGTCGGGGTTAGGAGGCTGCCCACGGAGAGTCAGGCCCTGCACTGGGCCCCCGAAGGGGCTCTCTGAGGACGCGGTCCCACCCAGCACTGCAGCATTTTTAGCAGAGAGGGAGGCGCACAAGACCCCGGGATGGGGTCAGGGCCGCGCCTGACGCTTCCCGCACGCCACGGACACCGGGAGCCACGGGTCCGTCGGGCTCCATCCGCGCCCGCCCGCCGGCCCGGTCTCGCCCCGGCAGCGGCAGCG
>WAAG01015898.1:7132-29465 GCA_013390105.1 Tichodroma muraria | reverse complement strand
CCCCCCGGGCACGGCCTCACGGGGGTCCCGGAACCGCCCCCGACGCCGCGGCGCCCGGCTCCTGCTCCGCGGGCCGGGGCCCCTGCCTCGGCGGAGCCCGTGCCCAAGGCGGTGCGGGGGTGGCCGCGGGCAGCTGCCGGGTGATGAAGGAGCGGAGGAAGGGGTGAGCGGACCCTCCGAGCCTTTCCGCAGCCTCCTCTGGCCTGGCAAGTCGCCCGTCCCGCTGGCTTGCCCAGGGCAGAAGGGCAGAGACCAGCCCTGCCCAGGCCGCGGGAGTACAAACACCACCCGCAACATCATTTGTTGGCATTTGGATTATGACTTCTCCTCCACCCTTCGTTATCAGTTAATGGAAAATAAGGCCTGAAAAAGCTGAAAAATGTCCATCTATTTCATGCAATGAGAAGCAGATTAAATCCAAGCCATTAGTTAAATGCAGCATTTATAGGGGCACAAAATCCCTCCTGATCCTGCTTGTTGTATAGGACTGGTTCCTCCAGCTGCAGCACTATCAGTCAATCCTCAAAGCCAGTTGTTAGGGCATCGTCTCATCATATCTGGCCTCCAGATAAAGTGATCTAGTGATACGCTATGCCTAAACTGCTAATTTAATGTCCAATCTTGAAATCCTTAGCTTTGAGGGTTTTTTTTGTTAGAAGTAGTTTTAATTTGCTCCCAGGAGCAAATGCTTAACTCTAGATTCCCCCTTTCCCCCCCGCCACCACCTCCTCCTTGTCACTTCTTGGTCTCTCAGCCACACTGAGCACAACCTTAACACCCTCCCCAGCACTTCTCCCAGCAACGCTGCCCAGAACAGAGTACTGCTTATCTCCCCTGAGCACTCTGCCCGGTGGAAACATGCAGCAGCCACAGCTAAAGCTTGTTCTAACCACATTTCTGCATGATCCTCTTCCACAGTTTGCACTGGACAGATGGGATTACCATCCATGCAGCTGCACACTAGTGCCTTTAAGGCAGAAAAATTGAAAGGGCTGCTGTCAAAAGAATTTTCTTACACATACCACCTAAATTAAGTCTTCCACAGCAAGAATGAAAAATAATTTTCAAATACAATCACTGCTCTAGCTAACATGGAAAAATCCTTCAACTGTAATAGCTCTTTCCCAGAAAGATCCAAATATTCATATTTCCTAGGTCTGCAATCCTATTACGTCACCCTACTCTCCAGATGAGCTCCTCAGGCTACAGTTTCAGAAGACAGGGTCATCAGCAACACCATCGTTTTAGAAAGTTCCCATGAATGAAACTCTAATTGTTCTCCTTTCTGCAATTAGAAACAACATTGCTACTGCAATTGTGTCAGAGCCATTCTTCACAGAGCCTGTGAAACAGATAGCTTATTAACTAATGATAATTTGATTACTTTTGAGAAGGAAAAAGGAATGAGGGAGAGAGGCTCATAGCCCTAAGGGCAGGAGTACCAGCACAGCCCAAGAGTGCAGTGTGGTAAATCCAGGGACAGAGATTTCAAAATGTAGACTACTGGCAAAATCCAGACTGTGACAGCATGCACTTGATCACCTACCTGCCTTCATCTTCTTCCAGCTCTTGGGTTATGGTTTTCCTTCTTTTTACAGAAGACTTTGGGTAAGAAGAGATATAAACGCACCATTTATAACTGAAAATCTTCCAGATGAAGGGTGAGATAAAACATTTTCTGAACCCATGTTTTTGAAGGGTAGAGAATTTCCTTTTAGTCTCTTTTGGGCAATTGGAACACACAACCTTTGATGATTTCACCTTTGTCCTACATGGCAGGTATCCAGCTTAGTGTTAACTGAAACCAGACAGGCCTTGAGGTTTTTGATTTTAAAAATTAACCAATTACAGTCGAGTATGATTACAAAACTCTCTGAACAGTAAAGATACCATGCAAGCTTTCCCCTGAAAGGGGAGAAACTTACTTGGTGATGCTTTTCAGGGAACCCAGAGCAGCAGTCAAGAATTATGATTTCCACACTGCCACACTGCTCCTGGACAACAGTTCCACGGCAGAAGAAAGAAGAAACTGGAATAGAACTTTTTCTTTCAGCTGTGAAAGTCTGGGGAAAGTCTGACAGCAACCCAGAGTCCAGACTGCTCTAAACTAACCCAGAGATATGTCTCTGTAATTCAAATGAAATTTGAATTGAATTTTTAAATCAAAGGAAAGTACGAACTTCAAAAAAAGCCCAAACCAATGAAACAAAATAACCCAACAACACAAACCGACGTGGAAAACCATTTATTTCATCTCTATTGTCTCCATGCAGAGCAGACCAATACAGATGAAGGGGGAAAATGCATAAGAGCAGCTGAAAAAATAGAGCTAGAAAATACAATTCTCTCTGCATTTCCAAAAGTGACAAATGTGGTGGAGTGATGCTCCATTTCCTCCCAAGGCTCTCAATCCTCAGCCCAGGGTTGACGCAGTAGAAATCTGTTGAACCCCTCCCTCCCACAAGCCCCATGCTACCTCCTACCAGGGTATCTTCCCAAGAACCACAGACTATCCATGCCTGTGATAGCAGCCAAGAAAAACAGCTCAGAAATTCTTTCTTCAGTGTCATCCACTTCACATTCCTGAACGCTGAGTATAAAATCCTGACTGTGGTTTTCAGTCTTGGCAAGGCTCAGTGCTGATGCAACAACACCAACTCATGAGCACTCACCTGGCAATGCCTCAACTTAAATGCCAGCCTTATTTTGGGAAAGACATCTTGAGAAACAGCAGGCACAACTTTCTGTGCAAGCCTGCTTCCTCCAGAGTCCTGTTACAGGGTCTGCTTAGCTGTAGTCCCTGGGCAGGAGGAACCCCCGAAGCTAGAACCAGAGGGTTGGCATACTCCCCCAGTCCCTGCAGGCTAACTGGATTAATCATCCTTCCAGGAAAGCAGGAAGTGGATGCTACCTTCAGACCTCATGACAATTGAATGATGGAGAGAGTAGTTGGCACAGGAAGGCAACTTTGTAAAGAGGAATAAACAATTGGACTAAGCCTCCCTCCTTGTTGCAGTGAAGCTAATTACTAATGTAAGTCCAGGGAAAGGAAAGCAGAAATAATTTCAGACAGCAGTTCCTGGGCAGACAGAACTGCAAGCATGAGCTCTCCAGCACACACCGAAAAGTAGGACAGGAGCTGTCATAAAAAAGAACTGTGTCAACAGTTCAGGATTCTCTTAGGGAAGTAATGCCTCTGCTGTGGGCAGCATACCTGCCTTCCTGCTCTGACCCAAATCACTCTCTCAAGGCACAAGCCCTCTTGGTAAGGGCCTGGGCAGGCTGGAGAGCTGTACTGCTTCACAAAAGCTGTTAAAAGACTGAGCTAAGTTGGTGTATATCACACTGTGGCGCCTGTTTTGTGTTCACTGACTCTGCTAGTCCAATTGGACCTGGTTTTAATCAAGTTTAAGCAAAGTTAAGTCCTACAGAAGAGATGTGCACTATTACTAGATCATCCCTGTGGCAATAAAACATCCTTGTGGAATTATGGCCCTGTGAACTGAGATGGAGGAAAGCATTAGAAATTTTATTCATTTTTATTGGTCTAAAATTGCTAAAAATTTTATCCCAAGCATCAAATAATAGAAAACTCCTCTTAAAACATACTTATTGTCACCCTTTCATATCCCTCTCACCTTACTTAAAAATATTTTGACCAGCAGTTTCAACTTTCACATCTAAAAGCTGTCAGTATTATTTATTATTAATTCATCCTCAACAGATGAACTCCACTGTGAGGTAAGAGCCCCAGAAATAGGCTACCATCCACAGTATGCACTTAAATAGTCGACACTGAACAGAGGAAAAGCTAACCAGGAGTTATCAGTTGCTGACCAGGCTGTAGTGTTCAAGCACTTCTGCCATGACAGTCTAGGGGTGCTGTAGCATGCTGGGCAGGTCTAACATGCTACACCTCAAGAAAGCTCTGAAACACGGTGTGGGGCACATGGTGCATGAATCAGGTCTCATGAGCAGGCTCAGGGGCATGTTCAGCTAATGGCTATGAGGAGAGGGAGCTCAGTCACAACAGCCACATGGCTTTCCCTCCAGATGTGAGCGAGCTAGTAGTTGGCAATTGAAGAAACATTTACTGATCATTTATCAGATAAACAGTTGGCCTGTGCTGGCTACCAGAGTGGTTAAGGCTGAGGCAAGTAATCTCCAAACCAAGTAAATTAATTGTAGTGACCTACCCTAAAATGCCTCAAGCTTTTGGCTCAACTTCAACGTAAACAAAATAGACCAAAAGAGCTGGACTGCTGAGGCCAATACTACCTTTAGAAACAAGTGGTGTCAATGAACAGCTGGAGATCAAGTTGCAAATGGTCTCTTCCTCTCTATCTCATAGCACCATCAACTTCTCAAAGGTAGGGGGTTCTGGCTAAAGCTGTTTATTGTTGCTTTGTCATGCCTGTTCTGCCTCCAGCCTTTAAAGTGGTAGGAAAAATCCTTTATCTTCATCAGGAATCTCCTCTGTTTTCAGGAAAGAGCTTGGGAGGTGCAGTTCCATAGAATGAACCAAATGAAACATCATTCACTCATAGTGGAGCAGTTGTTCAGTTCATTTCTGCCCAGTGTATCTTTTGCTCCATAGAAACCAACCAAACAAAAAAAGAACAGAAGCCCTCATGTGTGGATTTTAGCAGAACAGGGATAGGAGAGCCAGGGAATGAAGTCTTGCACAGCCAGACCTCTCTCTCACCTGCTTCTCATACTAGCAGCCAGATCTGCACACACACACATAGGAAGTAACATTAGTGTTCCTTATTGCTTTGTAAAGCTCAGAGTCACTGTGGTGGCTCTGGGAGGCATCATGAGGTCTGCGCAGAGGTCACTCAGTTGTGAGCGCGAGTAGCACCATGACTGTAATGCCCGTACACAGGAGCAGAATTTGCTGCAGGGAATTCCTGGGAAAGAAACAGCAAAATTAGGAAGAGCCATAGACCAATCCCCATAGGAGCTCTCCAATGATTCGTTCTTTGCCCTTCCAAATCTACCACGTGGAGAACACAACAGCTGTATGAAGTCACTAACGTAGATGAAAAGACCTTCCCATCACCCCAAGCAAAGTAGTTGCCTATAAACTGGCATGGACTTGTTCCACTCAGCTGCAAGGCCCAACTCCAGGCTTCCAAATCAATTCAAGCTGATTCAGACATTCAGATACATATTCATGTCCTTTCACTCACGAGGAAACCAGTACTTACGCAGCATGTGCACAGACACTTTAGTTACCTCATCCAGCTAACGACCACAGTTACAGAAAAAAAACAAACAACAATAAATTTGGGCACTCTTTTAGCACTGTCTCAGGTTTATGCTGGATTGAAGTGGCTGTGTGCCTCCCACTTCTGCATATTCTGCCAACAACCTCTGCCAACACAAGAGGTTACCAACCCAAATTAACATTTCTCCACAAAAAGTTCCTACCTCTTCAGATAGAACTGTGAAGCTGTTTTTTTGAGTGCTATTTCAGTCAAAATTAACTAGGTGAATCAAGGCATCTTATTTAAATTACTGAAGTTACTTATTACAACCAAAATAGGAGGGAACATTCCGGTGCAGCTCTGCCAGCAGATCTGAGAAGGTCTTTACTGTGGAACACCTGGATTTGGACCTGCTACAGCCTTAATTAGACTGCAAGAAACTAAAAAAATACACAAGGGAAACCCAAATATATTGAAATATATATACCAGTGCAGAAGAGAGATGTCTGAGGTGGAATACAGTGACAGACTATGAAATGCTGAGTGACAAAGAAAAGAAAACTATTATTTTTCTTTTCACACAGCAACACAGTGATACCTAATAAAAAATCAATAAACAAGAGTGTAAAAACCAAATAATAAGCAGCATCACTTAACACTGTACCATCAAACTCTGCAAACTGCTGCCAAAAGGAGGTTGCAGAGGCCCGAATTAATAGATAGGGTCAGAAAGGGATGAGAGAAGCATGGAAGGATAGATTCATAGGTGGTTATCAGACATACACACCTCTGTGGGGCCCTGGATCAGACAGTCCCTACACCAGTATGTGCTGGAAGCCGAAAACACAGACTGGGCAGTGGTGTCCTTACTGGACATGTTCCCAGGAACTTGCTCTAGCTGGCCCTGCTGCATACTGTGCCAGCACAATCTCTGGGACTCACCCAGGTGAAAGCTCTCATGTTACAGAGAGTCTCTGTAGTCCCACAAATGCAATACACAGCACAGCAGTCGATTTTGATTCCAGCCTTGTCCATAGGATTTGGAAAGCCGGCATTCACGCACTTCCAGAAGAGGCACAGGGAAGGGTTATATCCCTGCCCCCTGGCAGCACGAATTGCTGCAGAGGAACGGGAGGGAGCACTTACCAAGGATTCTTTTCCTCCAGGAGATCAGGCACAACATTTACCAAGGCAATATACAGAAATCCTCCAGAAGTGAAAGGGAGGATCCAGGCTACTGTTTCTCCTGCACGAATATGGAAAGCTTTGGTTATTACTGAGACAGAGCCATGGGAGACAGCACAGAAGGGAAAGAAGATACACAAGGATGATGAGCACTGCCTCCCCCCCCATTTCAACAGAGGTCCCAGGGAACCTTACCTGCTCCTTTTGGTGACTGAGCACATATTGCAAAGCAGGCTCCTAGAATTCCCCCCAGAGCTGTGGAAAGCTGCATCTTGGCTGCACTCCAGCGGTCAAAGCCAGCACGAAGCAGGATTGCAAAGTCTCCAACCTAAGAAAACCAAGAGCTGACAGTTAATAAACTTGAATACTAAATTGTCAGTCACAAAGGCCATTCACAACAAGGCCATTGCTTCTAGACTGTTGCTGGTTTTCAACGTTGTCAGTCTCCCCAGAGGGAGCAACTTTCAAGAAGACAAGAAAATGTTAACCAGACCCAGACCTCCTCTTAGTATATGAAGCACATTGTAATCCCCCTCACGATGGCAGGATACAAAGCCCTCTCACCTCATGTGGGATTTCATGCAGGAGAATGGCCATTGTGGTTAGGAACCCAACCTGCAGCAGAGAGAAAGTGATTAGGAAACAATCACAGTATTCTTGGATGAATCTCATCAGGATGAATCCCATACTTACAGGGATCCAGCTGGAGCAGCAGATCCCACATGAATGCAGGGTTGACTGGGAGTTTTTCATTCTCACAGTCATGGTGCTCCAGCTCAGGGCAATGGGGACCCCATAGCCCACCACCAGTGTTGAAGACTAATGCAAATATGCAATAAACATCTCTGCCTTTCTATGTCCCAGTTTCTGAGGTGACCATCCTCATCATGTTATTTCTGGACTACCTTCTGAGTAGATGAGAGTAGATGAGCTAATCCATCCCCTAATGCCAGTATAAATGACTAAAATATCCCAAATTCAAAGAAGCTCTTCATCATAGCATCAGGATAGGGTTGGGTTTTACTGTAGCCTGCATTTTCTCAGAAAATCCCAGCAAATAGGAAGGAACTCCTTGCATTTTTTGGCTGTTCTGCATGTTGTATCACACTTGAGACAAGGCCTCTCCATTTCAGTACACAGCTGGGGACAGAAACCTTACCTTTCTGCTAACCAGGAAGCTGGCTGCTACTGCCAGGCCATGTGTGAAGTTATCAATGGTGTTGGCCAGCAGATTGAGGTATCCACTAATCTGCAAAGAGAAGAAGAGCTCCTGATAAAGGAAGAGATGTAAGAAGACAAAAGACACGGCTTAGACATGGGTTATGCAGTCACAATCAGATGGGAAAGGACAGAGCACAAAGCTTCTGCTGAAAATCTTAAACTATGTCAGTGCTTGAGTACAAATGAAATGTAATTTTTGGTTTTAGAGTAAACTAAGTTTTAGGGTAGGCAAGTATTGTCTGAGATTAGAATAATTACTGTATGCAGATGATGAAGAGCTCTAGAAACAGAAAAAGAAAGGAAAAAGGAGAAAGCCAAAATGCAAGAATATATTTAATTCTAAGTCAAATCAATTTTAGGTAATACTGACTAATTTACACAGGTGACTGGCTTCAAATATGACTTGATCTTGTTTTCAAGTCATGTACTTTAATATCCAACTGTTAAATATCTCCTCTTCAAAACCTGGCAAAAACAATGCAAGAGAACAAATGCTGCTGGAATTGCTTTCTATAGCTAAATAAATCTTCAAACATTGTACCAAAAAAGTTCGTGCTTGTGGGTTTGCTTTCCCTTAACAAAGAATCAAAAGAGAAGATAGTGATGACAGTCACCAAAAAAACACCTACTAGAAGGCTGGATAGCATGTATCAGCATTTGCACATAAACACATTCCTGAAAATTATAAGCATAAAGCAACTGCCTTCCTCACAAGTCCATCTCCATGTTAAAATTCCCTGTCATTCTAACTAGGGTCATCTCCTGACAAAATCTGAGTATTTGACCTAAAGTAATTTACAAGGGTACCACCCCAGCTCTTTAGCTCACAGGTTTTTGGGAGTTTTCCCATCATATTTAACAAAAACTACTGCATGTTGGTCCTGAGACACTGCAGTTCAGTTTAAATTACTATCAAACCAGGTGTTAGCCCGTATATCAGCCTGTCTCTGGACTGCAAGAACTCCAGATACAGGGCAGTATTCAGTGAGTGGAGAGACTGTCCAGAAACTGTGAGGCGTTAGCCTCTGACTTCACAGCATCAGACACCAAAGTTCAGCTGCACAACCACCAGTGCTGATTGGTTATTCACTAGCTCCTCTTGGTCTTGTGCTCTTCCCTGTCTTTATCAACTATGCTTGGAGCAACTTTCTGTCATTTTTATGCCACAGCTCAGGAGCCTTCTGTCAAATCTCCCTCTCCAAATCACCACCTTTCTGCAGGGCACTTTTACTGCACTATCTTGGAGCACCTTTGTAGCCACTAAATTTTTTTAAGTGCCTTGATGATTAAATATGAAAATTAAGGATTAAGCAGAGCCTGGACTACTTTTAAGCAATAATCTAAGTAACATCTCTACAATGAATGCAAAAGAAGATCCCTGCATGTTTTTATAAGAAAGGACACACAAACAGATGCATGCAGGCAGACTCAAAAACGCAGCAGTTTTACTTCTCATTCTTCATACTCTCATTCCTAGACAGTCAAATATGACTAAAATTCTCCTTTTCATGTTGTTTTTTTACGTGATGGTGTTTTACCTACAGGGTAATAATAATTTTTCACGGAAGTTCTACACAAAAATGCTTTCCCATACCACTGTATAGGGAAAAAATAGACTTCATGATTAAAACATTATGACTTTTTGTTGTCAGTGGCTTGGGCAAAAGCTGTCACTGAAAGAAGCAAAGCTTTGGAGTGCTCAGAAATAAATTGGGTTGATTTGACAGTTATGAGCCTCTGACATTTACATTCTGTGAATCCCTAATAGGATGTTCTCATTGCTCATAAAGAGCACAGCCAGATGAAGTGTTTATGTTCATGCTTCAGAATTAATGTCACTGTATAATAAAACATACTTCCACAAATCAACCAGGACCCCATGTGCCACAGGGAGAAAGAAAGAATAAGCAGGCAAAAGTACTGTACACAATGTTTTTACTTCTTGAGGGAATAAAGGCTGCAATGAGGGGCAGAACTGATCTACGCTGGCATGCAAAGGAAACATCCCACCTGCCGTTTTCAAGCTAGGACAAATTCTAGCAGCAGCCAAAAAGCAGAAGTTCTAATATATACGTGGACAACAGTCAACTCACTACAACTTACTAATCATTAAGTCCTGAAGAGTGACTTTGTTCATTTAAATAGTATCTTTCCCTTTTTGTTTGCTGAAAAAATAGGGGTTTCTGAGTGAATAGAAGAACAAAAAAAAAATCTGTTGTGCTATGGATTTCACTCTTTCCTTTGTGAGTACCTACTCTGTTCACTCCCAGCAGCACCACTTCCCTGCACGTGCCCTGCCCAGCACAAGCAGCGTGGCAGCCCTGTCCCCAGCAGGCAAGGCCAGAGATGCCCCTGCCCAGAAAGATCCCCCCCTGCCCAGAGAGATCCCCCCCTGCCCAGAGATCCCCCCCCTGCCCAGCTGCAGCCAGGCGCATCTGCCAGGCAGCACGTGGCACCCAAGTTCCAACTGTGGCTTTCAACAGGGCATCCCTTCGCATTCCTCCTCTACTGTCATGCTGATTTTTATGGAACTTGCAGAAATCTGATCACCCTCAAGACTCCTATCCTCTCTTGAACTCAAGGAAAATTAATTATGGGTTCAAAAGTTATTGAAAATGAAGGGCAGAACAGATGGACAGACAGATGGAATGACTGCTTATGTTGTTGCCTAAGGAAACAGGCTAACAACGCAGGAGTATCTTGGTAGGTTTGATAATTTCCACCCTACCAGGAAAACTATTAAAATACTCAGATTATAAGATCAGAAGGTAGAAGGTTAAAACTAAACCCATTAAGTTTTTAGTTCATGCATATCGACAACCATCTGTAAAACTGAACAGATGTGTTAGGATTTAAAAGCAAGAAGGGCTCTCCATGGTTGTCTAAACCTTCCACATAACACAACTGAAAGAACTTAATTTGTGCACAAAGTTCATTGTTTCTTAAGCTATCATGTACTCTTTAGAGAGCAGCTTAAACCACAGCTTACAGCTCACAATGACAAAAAAAAAAAAACAACAAAAAACTATCTCTAAGGCAAACTGGTCCATTGGCAAGTTACCCTCAATTAGAGAGTTGTCTCTAAATTACTGTCTGCTACTGTTTGCTATAGCTGTACCTATTCAAATTTAGTCATTCCTCTAACGTCGGTATTTGTATACTCTAAGTCACCCTCACTCTGTCAGGACTACAGAGCTAAACTAAAGAAAACCACTTACAATGTACCGCAAATTTAAAATATTATTTCATCTCTTTCCAGCCTCCTTTACAAATTATCAGTGGTATTTTGGATATTTGGAATAGCATTACTGGAAAAAGTCAGGTAGCTGTTTTGCTACTGCAATACAGAAAGAGGAACTCGCCTCTCCTCTTTCATATTATTTCCTACTCACCCATCCTCCCAGCTGTGGCACCGTGAGGGGAGAATGTGTTCAGACAATTTCCTACTGTAATCCTCATATGTTTTCCCAAGGCATTGACTAACTAGCAACTATCCCTATCCTGTAAATATGATCTGCGGTCCTTCTTAATCTATTCCTTATAATTGCATGTGTCAAAACCTGCTAAAAATTCAGCACTTTTGATGAAGTTACTCAGTTTAGCTGCTATTGCTGACTTCATGCAGTCACAATGTGCCATTTATGTAACACAGTACCTGCAAATGTGAAGATATACTGTTTTTATAAATAATGACCTAGAAAAATCATAACCCACTAGTGAACAGATTTGAGGGGGGCTGCATTAAACCAGTACCTTTTGATAACATCGAATAACAGATTCTTAATAGAGCTAAATATTAGCAAAGTTGATTAAAATGGATGAGAAAGTTATGTTTTATGTATGTTAGTCATGACCTTTATTAAACAATTTTTTGCCTGAGGCAGGAAAAATGTCTGGTTGATAAGAATTTATCTCACATAACATCATATAAATTAGTATTAATTACATTATTTTTTTTTATATTAGGACCACGCCCTGAGCAATTGTATGACCTAAGTGTTTCATTTCTACTTGAAATCAGTAGTCTATAGTTCCTTATATAAACCCTTCCAAAATTAGGGCACAATGTTTCATAACCCAGTAATATTGGTGTCTTCACTACTACCACCTCTAGAAACATGCATGTGGCACCTTGCAGTTTGTGCAGTGTTATGTACAAATTACATGAATGTGACAGATGTCAAAAATACTCAGTGACCTCAGCATAACTTCCATGTTCTGTAGGAAGAGCTATAAAGTTACAGCAAAACAGATTTAAAATAGAAAGTCTGAAGAGCCTCTGCCTGACCACATACCCAGCTTTGAGCTAGTTCATGCGAGCACACTTTCTGTCCACAGTTACTCTCGCACAATCTTGCACATTTTCATGGGCTTTCAAATTCAAATTGCAGGTTCTCCCTCACTCGTAATGTTCACCCAGAAAAGGGTTTTCCACAGTACAAAGATAGTAACATTGAACAGAAAGCCAAGCCAATGTAAAGGTTATCCACTTCCCAATGGCGCGGGACTCTTCCTCCTCCACATGCAGTCCTATGAGGCTGCTGATCTCCCTTATCCCAGCACTACAGGCTGCCTGTCAGCATGCCAAGCTGATCCAAGAAGTTAAGTTAGGAGAGAAATAGACCGGGGGGTGGGAGGTGGATGTGTGGGTGTAGACAAGCAAATTCTTTGCCTGCTTAGCTCCCTGAATAGGCTCACTGTAAGGTCAGATGAGATCCAGTGCAAAGGAAGCAACGGGAAATACAGGTTTGGAGACAGAAGTGGACAAGAAGTCCTTTTTGGCAGCAGGTAAACTAATAATCTGAGAAACAGAAGTCTTAAATTCTACACTGGGTAGCTTCAACACATTTCCTAAAGGTGTCAAAACACTTCCAAAAGGTGCCTTGAAAGGAAAAGTGCAGCTCAGAATCAGCACAATGCAGGGGCAGTAGAGAACAGAGAAATCATGGCAAAAATTAAACAAATGAAGTCATATTGACTATAAAATACAGAGTAACAAAACATGAAATTCTGTATTTTGGTATCAGGATTCAGCCAAAACACACATCATCAGACTTACGCCCTTCTAATATTGACTTTGCCTCTTCCATATAAGCTGCAGTGTAGATTTTCTCCAAGTCTGCAATTTCCTCCCTGTTGCGACCAGGACACACTTTGACAGAGCAAAATTAAGCACAACTCAAATGCTGAGTTCCCCACTCAAGCACAGTCTTTCCACAGACAATTCCTGAGTAAAAAGTGAAGGTGAGTTTGTGGGTCTCTTACCTTGATTCTGTTGTTTTTTGGACCAGACTGGAGAGAGGAGCCATTACACTGAGCTCGTGCTCTTTGGGACTGAGAGGACCCCTTTGGCAGGGGACAGCCACTTCCATTGGGAATCTTTCCAGATGGTGCTTTGGAATCACAGTCCTAAGTTAGGGGAAACAAACTTGTCACTGACTTTTTTTCAGTGATGAATGAGCATGAATCAGTTTCAGAAATCCAACCTTCACCCTTAATCCTTCTGTTGTTACAATGTGACCCAGCAGCTTTGACACCCCAGTTTAATAACAACTGCCAGGAATGAGACAGATTCAGAGAGCATTGTGACATCTGCCCTGAAAGACAACAAGAGCTAAGACCTCCCAGTCCTCAAGAGAAACAGCAAGAGGAGGAAAAAGAAGAGCCTCTTGGCATGAATCAGGTTCCACTAGAACGATAAGGGACTGAGCCTGCCCCTCCTGTTAGCAGCTGCTGCCCAGAGAAATACAACTTTGTCTGGGCAGGAGATGGGGGAAAAGAGTCTTGCTCTCCACAGTGCATCAGAATAACTAAGTCTACAGAATTATTCTATAGCTGGGGTCATCACCTTCCAAACAACAAGATATTTATCTAGGACTTCAGTCTCTCTCTAAATGAGAAGATGAAGTTCCTTTCAGGCATTAAAATCTCACATTGAGTCAAAGTTAACATGTAATTGCTCTTATGCAGTGCCTGACCTGTAGTTTTACCTCTCAAAAGTCATTGCACAGCAAGGACTGAACAGTCTAAAGGAGCTGCAACTAGGAGTTGTGCAGATGTCTGAAGACTAGGTGCTCTCCTCTGTCTGGGAATTACCTTCTACTACCTCATCTACATCTCCCCTTTGCAGCTAGGTGACTCCTTTGAATTTAGGATTACCTGGCCAATCATAAACCCCTTCTACCACACAAAGTCACCCAAACAAACATCTGGTCCAGGACATAACCAAGAAGAAACATCTTCAGTCAGGACAAAGGCCAGCCTTCTTGAGGACACAGAAAGAGAATGAGTCATGATGGGTCAGTGGAACATGCATGAGCAAGCTGTCATCCCTCAAAGCTTACTTGAGCAAAAGTCTCATTTGCAGAGTGCTTCAGCTCCCAGTCCCCACAAAACAGGAGCTCTTTTACACTTACCACATAAAGAACAAAACCAAACCAGAAGTGAGAAATCTCAGTTAAAACCACAAAACAAAAGCCTGAAGACAAAACCTACTCCTACAGACCAGTGGCAAAAAAATGTCGAAAAACTCCCAAAGGGGAATGACAAGGTACTCACAGCTACAGGATAATTTCCTGATGCTGTCAGATAGGGCAGATGAGGTATTTAGTACAGAGCTTCAAATATAAGAGCACTCCCTCCCCTGAGGCTGCTGACTTACCACACCAGGATGCTCCTCCTCTTTCTCTAGGAAGATCCTCTCTAGCACCAGGAAGGTCAGGAAACCAATGATCACCCAGAGACCCAGAAGCTTCTGCTGCTGAAAGCTCTGCCCTTCTCCTGAAGGACGAAACAGAAATCTTCACATCTCTATTAAGTACATGGTTTTTTACACAGTTCCAAGACAAAAAAATAAATGACAATAGAAAAACTCCCTTGGAGGTAGGAGGAGTAAACGTATCTCAAAACAGATTAGTTTAACTTGCTCATTCTTGATCTAACAGATATCATTGTCTTGAGACACTCAGAGTGAGAGCTACCATCCCTTTTTCCAAATCAGTTCAACCCAAACTATTTCCTGACAATACTGGGAAATTCCCTGAGCTCCAGAGGCAAGTGAATATTACACCAACAAAAAAACAGCAGCTGTACCTACTGAGCAGCAAGCCCTGACATGAAATCTGCCATTACTGGAGTTACAAACTCACCTTCCCCTTTCTGCCACACCTTGGCAAGTTACTAAGCCCAAAGCTATAAACTTTCTTTTCAATTACAGCCAAGATTGTGAGATAATAATCCATTCAGTCTCACTGCAGAAATGGAAATTGCATTGCAATGGAAGAACAGAACGACTGTGTAACAGGACTTACATGGGTCAAGGAAACCTTTACGCTTCAGGACAGTCTGGCAGAAGCAAACAAGCTTGAGCAGGAAGACAGAGTAATTTGGGAACCACTGTAGAAAGGGTAAAAAAAAGTACAGCAGGTTCTGCTGACAGTGCTAGAGCTCTGAGGAAGAAGAGGACTAAAGGCCTGGCAGTTTTGAAACCCCAGGACATAGGTGCAAGAAAGTCTGGGGAACCCAGGGCATCATCTTCCCTCTCTCACATTTTCAGCAGGAAAATTACTTCTTGGTTTCTCAACAGGTGGGATGCAGCAGCACTTGCCTTCTATGATATCAGTTTGCTGAAGCAGAGAGATACAAACATTATAGGTTTCAGCAACCCTGGCTATTTGAGGGATGAAGGAGCTACACTGATACCACAAGGTCTATACCAACCCAGTGTTTAGTTTGCTGGCAAACACAAATTTCTGTCATCTCCATTTCCTTTTTCTTCCCCTGCCCCACCCTCCAATCTTAATTGTGGCTCTATAGACAATGTTCTATGATTTCTCATGAAGCAAAGACTGCAAACACATGAGCTCCCATAAATCAAAGCATACAACAGAGGGGGCCCAGTTAGTGCCAAGAAAGTGGTTCTAGAAGTAACATTGTCATAGGGACAGATTTGTAAAAAAGGTGCACCTGATCCTCAACTAAGATGATGAAGATGTTCACGTACCAGACCACACACACATTCATAACCTCCCATCAGGTTAAAGAAGCATTCCCTTTCCTTACAGAAGGGACAAAGGAAAATCAGCAGAGATTTACAGGAGTCCAAAGCATGATACGAAAAGTCAATAGACAAGAAAACCATTCCAAGTTACTAAACATAAAGAAACCATGACCAAATGAGGAAGCCTCTAATTTCAAAGTCTTTAGAAGACTGCTGAGTACAAAGATGAAGTATTATGTGTGTGGTTTTTTATTTTCACATCCCTCCCTAGGCATTTACTTTTATATATTACCTGAAAAAGGATACCAACCTAGACCAGTGTTTGGGCTGACCCAGACTGGCTGGTCTTGGGCTTTCATGGCAGAAAAGACTCAAAACAGGCACAGCACAAGCTGCTTCCAGGCACATAAGGCTCTCATACCTGTTGTTGCACTGCATGTGTAGGCCCAGGCTTCAGGAAGCAGGTGGAGAAACACATTTCCCAGTAGTCCACCAATTGCAAAACTCAACAACTGCTTCAAACGGTGTGACCCAGCTAGAAAAATAAACAGAAGAAACAAGAAGCAAAAAAAAAGGATCACTACTCAGCCAGGAACCAAAACATCTCCAGCCAAGATTTTGCACAAAGAAACCCAAATTGGAAGCATCTGCAAAGCAAGCTTTCTAAGGAGAGAGCACAAACCAAATGGAGTGCAAGAAAAAGCCCTTGCACCACCTGGCTGGGACAGTAGTGTGTGAGAGGGTCCTGAACCAAGCAGGGTGAAAAACAGTACTCTTTGCACAAGCTCCATCCAGGGCTTACATTTGTCAAAGGACTCCCTTTCAAATTCAAAGGTATGGATTAAAGCACCGAAAACAGACTTTCTATTTTGGAGAACAACGTTTCTGTGACAAGGTCCTGTTCACCACTGTGCTGCTGTCACATCCCAGGACATTTGGCTTCAGAAAGGCCAATGCAGTTGGCAGGTTTACCTTCGGACCGCAGCGCAGCTCCCGTCTCAAGGGGGATCACCAGCAAGGGGAAGACCCCACTCAGGCCCACCATGAAGGAACCGATGAGGGAACAGATCCAAGCATCCAGCCGCTCGCTGCTGAACAGGTGTCCCCAAGACTCTGCCTCCTTGTCACACAGAGAACCAGAACTAGCAGCAACATGACTCCTCGGGAGCTGCTGAGCTTCACAGGCCGCAATCAGAAACAAGGAGAGCGTCCCATCAAGCAGGAGTTTTTGTTTTGTCATTGCTAAGTGGTCTCAGCCGGGCTGGCCAATCTCTGAAAAGGGAAGGAGAAAGCAGTCCTGAAAACATGTTCCACCCTCTGTTCCACCATCCCAGAGGAGAAGCCCTGGCCACACCAAGCCCTCCCTTCAGTGTCTTAGCACAGGTATGAATTCCCATAAGGAACACCTGAAACTCTTCTTGATTTCAACGCTAAATCCGCTAAAGGAAAGAGAGGTTGTTTATCAGTGGGTGTATGAAACTGAGACATCTTGGGAAAACATCAGGCTTTCACTATTTCCCTTCAGATGGGCTGGACAAGGACTCCAAGTACCCTTGTTCTTGCCCTTCAATGTCCCAAGGCTGCAGCAAAAGGTATTGACCAGAGATGCTATCAGGTAAGTCTTCTCTTTGCCATAGAATAGCACCCCTGTAACAAATTAGGATGCAAGACAGGCAACGTAACAGAGGTCTGTAAACTCACGAGTGGTGAAAAGATGGGGGACAGGGCAGATTATTCACCAACTCATCAGACACAAGTGCTGACACCCATCCACATGAAGCCAGTGAGGGTCAGCTTCAAAACAAACAAACATGACCCTTCATCAGCAGCTAACTTGTGTGGTAGCACTTCTCCAAAAACAAAGAAAAATTTTACATGCTCTCATCCAAAGACAGGACAAGTACTAGAAAGACAAATCTATTGATTGTTAATGGTTAAACAGCTCACATTAGACTCAGGAAATTCCCTGATATGAGAGGAGCTGGAGAATGGAAGTGTACTTGAAAAATACCATATCTACTTGTCCTGTTTTTATCCTTTTGTAGAAGGATACTGGATTAGATGGTCTCTTAGTCAAAATCAGCACAGCTGTTAGTAAGAGCTCTGCAGTCACAAGAAAACTGGAGAAGAGGGCATGCTAGAAGAGAAAAATAAAGATAATTACAGTCATTGACAAAGAGTGAAGGAAAGCAAATGATGTAAAGGCTGAAGTACAAATGTTCCTCCAATCTCCAGAAGAAAAAGTGAAATGTGAAAAGCAAAATTAATTTGGAAATGGAAGAAAAGGGTGGTTAGAAAAAGATAGACCTAAAAAATGTTCACAAAACAGCTTGAGAGGTAATAACAGCATTCACCTGAAAGCATGTAAGAAACCAGTCTAATCTCTGAAGCATCAGTGACCATTTTTGAAAATTTACAGGAGTATGGGAAGGCCACAAGAAGGCTGGAGAAGCATCATGCCTCACCTACCTTTATAAAAGGAAAAAAAAAGGTGGGAGAAGTTACACACCAGTAACTTCAATCCTCTGAAGGACTCTTGATCAAATTAAATGATCAGTTTGTAGTTACCTATAAGATAAGAAATTGATAAACATATCAAAGCATTAAGTAACAGCCAGATAGAAAGGGACCTGAAATTCTCAAGACAAAATTCAGGGCGCTGGAGCCAATCTAAGGCTGTGGATGAAAAGGGTGGTGTTGCCCCTTGTCCCCCCCTCCTTCATGAAGCATTGCCTCTCCATGCTCACACCAGACTCCACTAGTGAGCAGCATCAGAACAAATGAACAGGAAAAACTACTTTTACAAACTCATGGCCCTTTGCCAATTTCAGTCCCTGAACAAAAACACTGCAGGAGGAAGGCCAAGCTGCAATCAAAACGAAATTAAGGGACAGGGTCCCATGGCTTCTCTGAAGGAGAACACCAATCTCCAAGCATGGTGATCATGGACATCAGGGGCAGCGATGCAAGAAGGAATCAGTGAAGACACTGGCTTGGCCAGTTGAGCAAGGACCACTAATGCTATCACTTTTCTCTTGCAACAAAAAACTAAAATTCCTCAACACAGCTCAGGATTTTGGGGCATTTTATTGCAGTGTTTTGATCTGGCTGCAGGAACCCCACATCCACGTATAACCTACTATCAAACCAATCTCAGTAAAGATCAGTACACTGATCACCAGTACTGTACAAACCAGTACACTAAGGGCAGGGGAGGCGGGTGTGGAATCAAGTGGAAATGACAGAATAGTAATTCCAACGTGCCACAAAGAAAAAGCACACGCTGATTGAGAAATTAATTCCAACTCAGCAGGCTAATGTTGCTACAAAAAGGGTAAATGTCATCCTGGGACACAGTAGTAGCGCCACTGTAGGTCTCACACAGGTGAGACTTTAGCCAACAGACCATATCCAGCCTCATATATTCCTCCTCATGAAACACATGCAAAAATCTGAGACACTGCAGTGGAAAAAAACAAAAACTAGAGTGTAGAGAGCATGACCTGGAAAAATGACCAAAGGACTTGGGTGTGTTTAGTCTTAAAAAGATAACACCAAAGGAACAGAACAGCCTGCATACATTAAAAGTGACAAGAAAGGGGGAAAGTGCTCAACTTTTCTTCTACATCAGTTCAAATGGTAAACAAGATTTAGCCTGAATACGAAGAAACAAATATATACATATAGTGCCAAAGTGGGATATACAGGTTATCTAGGATGCAGAATCTCCAGCACTAATTTTTGTTGGGTTTTTTTTGGTTATTTTGGGGGTTGTTGTGTTGTTGGGTTTTTTTAATTTTGAGAAAAAGAAACAGGTGATGAAGATACCATTTCATTGCAAAGATTAGATCCCTTCTTCGAAGGCCTTCAGGCCTACACCCCTTCCAAACCTGGAGTGGGCCTGATGGATGTCCTCATCCTTTATGATAGGATTAGACCTATAAAATGTCTGAGAACTTTGTGAGGAACACACCAAAAATAAATCAGAATTTACACAACTATACATGCCTATGAAGAAGCAACAAACACACACAGCTCAGCAATGATGGGAAGCAGCACAAATCTCTTCTGTAACATTGTCACAGCTTTTGAGAATCAATCTGGAAAAATAAACACTGCAATTGATTCAACAGGTCGATTTCTTGCATTTCATTCTCCACACTTACAACCCACAAAAGCCCCAAGGGACACGCGAACGAGTCTTGGAGACTGAGATGCAGTGGCACACAGGAAAAAGGGCATGTCCAGGACTCTGAAAAAGGTTTGCATACTTGGTTTCATGTCGCTCTTCCAGCCACAAAAGGGATCAGGTTCCTCAAAAAGGGGATTGTGGTAGAAAACAAATGGGTATAAAGATGTAGAAAACTGATTCCCCTAACTCACATTAGTGTTGGTCAACTTTCTGTGGCCCACAGGTCTTTATTCTGCTGTTACTCACATGAGGAAAAAGCAGCACATTTCTTTATTCCTGAGCAGCCAGACCATCATTGCATCATGCCTCAGGAACAGCCCCATATCTCATGCAATAAATTCCTCATGTTTATAAAACATCTATGAGAAACTTGTGTATTGTCCAGGACACACCTGAACTGCTCTTTGTGTCCAGCTAATTGTTTAGAGCACATTCCCAGCATTTCCTTATTCCTAACACATCATAACCATTTGCTTAAAAAAAAAAAAGTTTCTCCATCTGATTAGTATATTAGCAAAGTCTCTAAATTCAAACATTCAAACTGGTTGTTCCTAAGACAAATATTT
Organism: Tichodroma muraria; assembly: GCA_013390105.1. Taxonomy (NCBI): domain Eukaryota; kingdom Metazoa; phylum Chordata; class Aves; order Passeriformes; family Sittidae; genus Tichodroma; species Tichodroma muraria. The sequence continues at coordinate 9,092 of WAAG01015898.1, read as the reverse complement.
AAGAGGAAGAAAATGAGCAGTGAAGACATAGCCATAGGAAAAAACTGCTCAAGAGGAAAATAATACCCTGTCAAAACACTTGCAAAGGGTGAAGGAAGTCTCAACCTACCCTTAATTTCAGACAACAGCATCTGTTTTATGAACTCAGTCAGAGAATGTCTTGAGAAATTTCTAGAGAAAGCACTGCAGGTTCTCAGAGACATCGGTGGTCACGAGGCAGAGGCATAATCAGGTTTAGAGATGTGTTTTCCCAAGAAGGGTTTATCACATACTTAAGAGCATGCAACTCTAGGAGAAAAAAAGCCAGCGAGTCATTTACTTGTCAGTTTTGACAATTCTCCATCTGGGATCACAGCTCCCAGCTGAGCTTGATTCACAGCCTGGTGACCATGACCACTGGCAGCACTCTCCAAAGCACCATGTCTGAGCATTCAGAACTCAGGTCTGCTAAGCTCCTCCTGCAATGGCCTCAGGACTGGAATAACCATTAGGTTTTCCCAGCCTAGAAAGAACAAATAAATGAGAATTTGCCACTTCCATGCTCCTGAACAAGGGCAGAGGAAGCTGCACACCAAGCCAGGAGATCCATGAGGCTCCCAAGGCCTCCCCTACCTCACAGTGCTCACTGAGCACCTCTGTAGCAGCCAGTGACTGAGAAAACATGGACAAAATTAAAATGCCAAGGCAAACTACTGTAAAAGAGAAAATGAAATATTGACATGATGACCATGCTTCTATTACTCTCTTCCTAGACATTCTGCCTTCCCAGACCACACAATTTCTTCTTTCAGTGCAATTGCTCACTGCCACTTAATAACATTTTAGATGTTGTTGAAAGGAAAGAAAATTAAAATAAAAGGTTTTTTTCACAAGTGTTTTCCCTGGAAGCCAGTTGCCTGGTCTTACAATTGCAAAAGAGTACTGCATGGAATGCAAAGAAAAAATTATTTTCCAAGGAGGAAGCAAAATTTTCAGCCAAAAAAACTCTACAGGAGCCACCTCCCTCCATTAGCCCTGTGGAAAGTTTTGAATTCCTCCTGGAAATCCTGACCTCGGCAGAAGCACAAAAGGTCTCCAGTACTCCCTGAGCACTCCGTTCTCTCTGAATCACTGCCCATCTCTAAGGAATGCACTGCTCTGGTGGGACCCTTCCCTTTTGCCCAATCCCTCTCATAAAAAACCACTCTGCACAGACTCACATTTCTGCAAATGACAGCGCGTGCAGCTAAAAGCTGGGGATGCACAGGGTTACAATGGGGTCGCAGATCAGAACAGATTACAGAGCCGCGGCAAACCTACGAGCAGGCAAGTAAGGCATCTGAAACCGATAGAACAGTAACGGAGTTTGGGAGACTGCGACTCCGTCCCCATCCTGCATCCTTTCATCCCTAGGATGAGAGGGAAGTTTGAGGCAATGGCCTCAAAGAATTGAACTAGCCCAGCTCCCTCTGGGCTAGGTGGGATTTCTCTCCCCCCTGGCACTCTCCGCGGCAGCCCGAAGCACAGGCCGGGCAGACCGCCCCGCTGCCTCTGCCCTCGGCCAGCCCGGGCCGGGCTCCGGCCCCGCTCTCAGCGCAGGCGATTAACGCGGCGGGCCCGCTCGTGTCATTGTCTCTCACATCGCGGCGGACGGGACAGACAGAGCGGGTTTTCCACTAGAGGAACGCTGAGCGATGCAAAGCGAGATGTATTTGCCGCGGGGCGCATTAGTACTGAACGCTGCTCACGCACCTTCACGGAGCGGCACATTAGCTGCCGCCCGGGCTCCCCGTGCCACTGTGGCCGCGCAGACCCGGCTCCCCCCGCTCCGCGCGTCCCGCGGGACAGCCCCAGCGCCGAGACCTTCTCGCGGCATCGTCTACCGGAGGAGGGACTTCCAAAACTTTTTCGGCCGCGTCCCGCGGGGACCGAGCCCGCAGCCCCGGGCACGCCCGCAGCGGTAGCCGCCCGGCGCCGCTCC